>JAVFBZ010149704.1:5021-19511 GCA_032466195.1 Katharina tunicata
TCCCTTAGCTTAGATGGACAAGGGGACAAGAAGTTTGTTGGTTTCCAAATGTTCCTTAGCTTAGATAGACAAGGGGACAAGAAGTTTGTTGGTTTCCAAATGTCCCTTAGCTTAGATGGACAAGGGGACAAGAAGTTTGTTGGTTTCCAAATGTCCCTTACCTTAGAGGAACAAGGGGACAAGAAGCTTGTTGGTTTCCAAATGTGCCTTAGCTTAGAGGAACAAGGGGACAAGAAGCTTGTTTGTTTCCAAATGTGCCTTAGCTTAGATGGACAAGGGGACAAGAATCTTGTTGGTTTCCAAATGTCCCTTAGCTTAGAGGAACAAGGGGACAAGAAGCTTGTTGGTTTCCAAATGTCCCTTAGCTTAGAGGAACAAGGGGACAAGAAGCTTGTTGGTTTCCAAATGTGCCTTAGCTTAGAGGAACAAGGGGACAAGAAACTTGTTGTTTTCCATATGTCCCTTAGCTTAGACGAACAAGGGGACAAGAAGCTTGATGGTTTCCAAATGTGCCTTTGCTTAGATGGACAAGGGGAAAAGAAGTTTGTTGGTTTCCAAATGTCCCTTAGCTTAGATGGACAAGGGGACAAGAAGTTTGTTGGTTTCCAAATGTGCCTTAGCTCAGATGGACAAGGGGACAAGAAGCTCATGCTTAACATCAACCATCCCCCAGACATGACAGAAACATGTGTAGGCCTATATGAAAATCCTTTTACCTGCTTATAGACCTGTTTTCTATCGCTTACATCACACACCATATAAGTACATGACACGCCTGTATTCAATACTTCCTTGGTGGTACTTGATAGTGTTTCAATGTGTCGACCCCATAATATAATCTGTCAACACAAAAATATAATGATGGTACAAAAACACTCACTATAATCCCACCATACTGTACATGTATATCGCAATACCACAACATTGATGGATTTTCAACTTGATAAACGGTGTTATTATGCTTCTAAATAATGTGTAAGCTTATTACACAAAAATCATCAGTGGATGTACATGCACATGCTTCTAAATATGCTTAAACAAATTATATCACAAATAGACCTAAAACATATCCTATTATATCATGTATGTACATGTACTATCATTTTATTTGCTATCAAAACGGTTTAAACCCATCCAAATATTGTTTGCATCCTATTGAGTGTTCCTGAATTCAATGTCTAGCCACTGATTCTGTTGAGATTTTTAATTCTGTTGTCTACTTGTCAATGACCATTGATTTTAAATTTTGTTGTCTACTTGTCAATGACCATGAAGAGCCGTGAATAAATGAGAACATAGTTTACATGGGCAAGTTTTTCCCAAGTCCAGGTACAATTTATTATTTAGCATCTATAACAAAACTAACAGGAATTTCTACTACATGTTAAAACTGTCTTGGCTATACATGTACATGCAAAAACAAAAGTCTAATAATCATCAGGCTGTATAGACTGAAGTGACCTTAAGGTGACCCCATGTACAGACAGCCTGCTAGACTGACAAAGGTCAATCAGCGGTCATTTAAGGTGATGAATTCACAGTTCATTGAACAAAGGGTTCAAACTTACCTGACCAGACAGTGAGATCAACGGAGCATGATATTCTTCAGGTCAGGTTAATTAGAAATCAGGTGTTTAAACTGTTGAACCTGCTATGTTCAATCAGCCGTGAAATTATCACCTCAGATGACACAAAATTCAACTTACATGTATAGTCTGTCTGGCATGTCAGAACATGGTTACGTGCATAACTACATGTATATATACACCAAGCATTTATTGTTAATGTTTGTTTGATTATGGTTTCATCCCACACTGATTCAACAATTTAATGTTGAAGCCCTGATACCACATTTATCTGATTCAAATCATCTAATAACACCATGCATTCAATTCTAGTAACAACTGTTGACATGGTACATGTAGACACTTACATCACAAATTTAGTTTACACATACT
Organism: Katharina tunicata; assembly: GCA_032466195.1. Taxonomy (NCBI): domain Eukaryota; kingdom Metazoa; phylum Mollusca; class Polyplacophora; order Chitonida; family Mopaliidae; genus Katharina; species Katharina tunicata. Next base: position 6,980 of record JAVFBZ010149704.1, read on the forward strand.
CTGCTTTGTGAAACTGGCCCATGGTGTATATTCATAAGTTTGTGCGATATTGTAATGGTACATGAACTCACAACATATATATTTACAATAGTCTTTTCATACTTATACAAGTTATACTACCCTGAACGGTTGATTAATTATAGTTAATTCATATATTTTAACAGCATAATTACAAGATTAAACAAGTTATATACCAGTTATATATATATATACATTGGTTATTGTTATTTATTTATATTTTTTAAATGCATTTATATGTTTATATATAATATCTTTCTTTTTTTTTTAACTTATTTTTTATTTTGCCAGGCTTTGTATAATTTCCTTCAAGCCATGCAATAAAATTGAATTGAATTAAATAATTGTACATTTCTTGCTGATAGTCAGTCACTGACATTACTGATAGAATCTACATACATTTTTCACCTGTACACTACCATATAATGTTTTAACATTGTCAGCAGCACAAAAGAAGTTCTGATGGTATTATGTTCATTTGAAATCTGAACTACGAGATACAAGCTCACGCCTCGATAAACCTGGGGATTGGAACTCTTTTTTTTTTTTTATCACATCACAACACTTATTATAAGTGACATCACTGATACGTTAGCCCTGAAGATAAGTATCTTTGCATTGCTATGAAGAGAACATTGGCAATTTTTTTATATTTTTAACTCTCCCAAAATGGGTCTTGGGTTAGTGCCAGAAGTACATTGGGTCTCACCTACAATATTTACTATTTTTTAAACATATATAGGAAGAGCATTACATGTATCTGATTATGGGCCAATTTTTCCTTTAAGGTGAGAAGCGACAATTTATTCATGCTAACCCACTGTCTGTCCTATAAATTAAAAAAAATATACATTAAAAATGATAGGAGAAATACTTCTGGCACAAGTTTGGTCTTTGGTCTACACGAACAATATAAAATATTTTTTTAAACATTGGCTATTTGTCTATTGAACATTATTGGTTGAAATAAATCAGTTATTAAAAGTCAATCATAAAAGGGTTTAAAGAGAGAGAAAAAAAGTAACGTACGTGCTTTGGTTTGTATTTGGCGAATTCTAGAGCCAATTTTCGACCTAACCCACGCCCGCCTCCAGTAATCAAAATTATGTCATCTTCGATGGTTTTGTAGCGCGTCGGTAAAATCCAATTAATCACCGACAGAAATATTTCATAGAAAATCAACAGTATGCTCTTACTGGCACTAAACAAAAAGACAACAAGTTCTTTGCCCGACGACTGACCGGGCATGGTGCTTTTTACATGTCGAAAAATACAAAACCCCTTCACTTGACCTTTTGGCTTCTGTCAGCCATATGTACGTCGGTTTGTTTGTACACAAAACGGTTACCGTTAAAAACCTGACTGCACAAATGGATAAAATACGAGGAGTTAATTTATTCGTGTTGAACACAGTGTATTATACGTGTAGTTGTTAAACAAAATTGTATCAACAGCTATTATTAGCATGGTGTCTTTGTCAAAGGAAAGTCTTTTTCTCATCATCAACATAATAACCGAATTCTCCGACTCTGAATCATGTGCGTTCAAATTTTGATTCGTCTGCTAGCCAGCCGCCATCTCTGTAAATTAAATGCATGTGAGTATATACACAGGCTACGTGTCATGTATAAAAATGGTCTTAAACTCTAATCCTCGAAATTCCTGTTTATGGGTGGTTTAGTGTAAAAAGTTAAAGAAGGCAATGACACTATTTAATACATATTTCGTAAAATACGCGGCTTTAGGGCATGGCCGCATGGGATTCGAATGTGATCTGAAAATAATCGATTTTCAATTCTCAGACTGACAACTTTCGGTTTCATTTTCTGTTATAGTGGCAGGCTAGTGCAAGTTTGTGGTGCGAGAGTAGCCCAGTAAACAGGGCCCGGTGATGCTATACCACTATGCATAGCAGTACAAGGTCCAGTTTACGGGGCTAGGGCAAAAGAAACTAACAAGCTAGTGCTGACTAATGCAGAACAAATTGTTAAGATCAAACACGGATTGTGATAGATGCAAATCATGCAATGTATCTTTCCAGACCGTGACAGATTGTAAAATTGGTCCGTCACATTTCACTGAGATCCCTTAATTAAAGTTAATAAAAACTAACCCTAAACCTTACTTTGAAACTAATCCGGAATATTGCAAATAGCTCTGGTCGAACTTCAATCCTCCAAAATAATTCAAGCACTACCGTTGATATAAAGATACTGACATTGCACAACCAAATTCTATAGTAAAACCTTCTTTCGTCATCCAAACGAGATGTAATACGTCACTTTTTATCCTAGCCAGCAGACAGTTCAACTTTAACTCTGCCATGGTCTGAATGTTCTGAATTCCCTTCCCAAATAATGCACTGCAACATTTGAATCGAGGTTAGCATTGTGGAGTAACAATCAAACTGTCTGCTGGCAAGGATAAAAATTGACGTACATATGGTTTGGATGGCAAAAACAGGCTTTAAATTCCGACCATACATTGTATAGTCTACCATTCTTTTCATCTTTTTTTCAACAATCATACTTGAATAATTTTTTATGATTTCTTCGACCAGAGCTATTCACAATCATTGAAGCTACCCAGTGTTTAACCTGTATTTTACTATAAGGCCAAAGACCACCATCATTAGTATCAATTTGTGGGTGATCGCAGCACTGCATTGGATCAAGCTTTCTACATAAAACAGATCTTTACATGTACCTCATAACTCGATGGCATTGGAGGGTTGAGAGAGTTTACAGTGGTAAGCTTATCTCTCTTTTATCAACAGTCAGACAATGAAGGTTCTAGGACAAGGTCTAGGATTTTCGTCAAAAGATTGTTTCTAAATCTAAATTACATGTATAACATTTAGGTTTGGTTTCGCCAGTGTGTTGTTATGGGTTTGACTGAGTAATTATAGTCAGGTTTGTTGAAAGTAGCCATATGATCCACTGCATATATTTGCTCACTTACATGTAAGTATTTACTATATATGTAAGGGTAATTTTATAATAATTGATTGCACATGTCTGATGAATTTAAATTTAATAAAAAAATGATATTCTTTCTGATTAATTTTTCAGGTAGACCTTTACACTCAGACCTACCTGTGCAAATAGGTGATACAGATTTATAGAATGTCTTCAAAGAGGTACATGTTTCAACAGAGACTCATATATATATATTCTGTCAATGGATTGAAACTTTATTTGCTTAAGCACATATTAATGCTTCTCGCATTTTGGTTACATATATAGCAAAACACATTCCTATAAATACATGACTTATGGTCATAACATATATCATATCATTTCTAAACAATAACATGATTATTCAAATAACTGTGCATGAGGCAGTTAAATTTGTTTGTAATGCAACATTCCGAGCTATTGCCAACTTAATATATTTAGCTGTTTTATTTGTTTTAACCTTTGAAGATGATGATAATAATTGTAATAGTTTATATACAGTTGGGTGTCTCCAATAGTTCCTGGGTAGATATAACATTCTGAGATCACGATAAGCAGGACAGATAAACATAAAATGAAGTTCGTCCTCTATGGCATTTAAATTACATTGATTACCTAATCGCAATATTCTTTCGACTCTTTGAGGTCCATGTCGACCCGTTTCTATTTTTAATTTATGAGATGACGTGCGCAGTCTACAGAGTGCAATTCTGCAACTCATATTTATAACTGAGGATAGGTAGGAACAGTATGTAAAATCGTCATTTAAATATTTATAAATAGTCAGTTTAGGTGATTCTAACATACCATGCCAATGTTGGATAAAACAATCCCTTACCCTCTGTTTAAAAATTGGGAAAAAGTTTTTAAAGATAACATTTTTGGGAAAAAGCCAGACTTTACCAAAACCATACTTGCACAAGATGTCTCTTAGCAACGAACACCAGTTTGTACAACCCTGATTAGCTAAGCTTTATAAATTGCTATAAACATTTGTTATTAGGTTGTTATGGCTACCCAAAACCTTGAACAAATATTTAACAATAGCGATAATTCTGGTTTCGTACAAAGGAAAACGTCCTAGCTCCCCATATACGGCGGCATTGGGTGTCAACTGATTTACACACAATAATTGTTTAGAAAATTTTAGATGTACTCGTTCAACTGTCGGACCAGGATGAGATCCCCAAATTTCACATGCACACTGAAGGATAGAGCCAACCAATGCATCAAACGGCTGACACGATATTTGTCAATCTATTTCATACTTCTTTGCTTGTGTCTTTCACATCTTTTGTCCACCTATGATACACAAGATATAAAAGAGACCAATAAACTTAGATGTTTCAAACCTGGTTTGTGAATTTACCCTAAATCCTCAACAAATTCGGCCTCAAAGAGCACAATGTTTAAGTAATGTATTGAATGTTTAAGTGTGAATTTGGAACTAAAACTCACATTTTCTAGTAATTAAAAGTATGAACTTCATAAAAATTGCATGTCTACATTTCTTACCTATTGCATAAAATGTAGTTTTATAAGTTGTAAAGGGGGTCAAATTTGTCGAGCATTTAGGGTAACTGGATTCTTAAGTTATTCCACAATTGTATCCTGTGTGAATTGTATTGTTCTTGTCAGTGTTTGCCTGGTTGCAAGTCTGTCTGGCTCTACACCTATGGAGGCTGATCCCTTACAGATATTCAAGTCAACTCCATATTGAATTCCATTGGGAATAATTACGTTGTGATCACTCAAATAAAAAATTCCACATACAGAAATGTATGTTACATGCATTTCTTTTCTAATCAGACCTTACATTTTAAAATTAACAAGGGTTATATGGTATTTTCGTTTTATGGGATAACTCTCTCTGATACTGAACAAATTCTAGTTCAGAAAAGTTTGCAGGCTGAGAACCTTGCAGGATATCAATCCCACGACTCTCAGAGTCGGGCAGCGAGTTGCCAGCAGTAAATTCCGGCCACCTTAACCACTCTGCCATCCGACCTTCTACAAAAATAGAAGGCTAGATAGCTGAGTCTAGATGGCGGACATTCACTACACCTCTGATAGTGTTACATGGTATGACCATTCATGTACCTCAGAATACTAGCTATTAAGAAACACAACGTGAACATAAATATCTCATCAGGAAGTCAAGTTGTTGTGGTGTCCTGTTTTTCTTCCATATAGGGTGAAGTTTTTTTTGCCCATTTTGTCAGCACACCAACATATGATCATGATGACTGAAATAACCTTAAGTACTGCATTAAACCCAAATCAAACAAAGAAACAAATATATTTATATTTATATAATAAATCGTTTGATGGTGATTAAAAGGATGTTAATAATTGAATAACCTTGCCAAGTATTTATTACATGTATGTGGTTCTCTGTTTGATTTTAGTGTGTATTTGGACTACAACGCAACAACCCCTATAGATCCTCATGTACAACAGACTATATGTCAAGCTTTAAAGGAAGCCTGGGGTAACCCAAGTAGTTCTTATGAAACCGGTAAATCTTTCACATTGTTTGGCATTTCATCAGGCCATCCATAAAATATGTGTTTGCTGTATTAAACAATAAACAGGTCTACAAATTAGAGTTGTTACATGTAGACCAACTCTGTAGCCTTTTTATTTATTTATTTTTATATTATTTATTACTCACTTGATCACCACACATATTTTCCATTAATAAATCACCTGACCTCAGATTTATAGGTCCACAAAACTCTGTACTATTTCAAAATTGCAGAGAAATTGCAGTAGTTTGAATATACACTCTACGAACTAACACTTAATGTTATGCCAGTAAACAGACATTTTATTATTAGGCAAAAATAAAAAACTGATGTATATATATTTTGTTACACTGAAAATTTTATACAGCAATCACAGATAGTATTATGAATGGCCTCAGACAGAGAATTAAGCTCAGCATTATGACTAATGACTGGTAATGGGGTTCAAGGTAGAGCTGCATTTAAATAATTATTATTATTTACTAGTGACAGTGTATGTTCATTTTGATTGGCCAAAGTATGTTACCCTAATATGTCATGATAAGTTGATAACCCAAGCTTATATGGTATGTAAAGTTCTTACACTCGTTTGTATAGATTTTCTATGTAAAGTTTCTGTTGGTATAAAAAAACCAAGATCCTAAGCATGGATATTTTAACACGAATGTAAAATATTTTGCAGATAGATTGTGTCTGGAAGGGGTGTTTTTTTTTGTCTTGTTAATATATTCTGGTTTCATTTGTACTGCCAGCGGCATTTATGGTGGTTTCTTTTACAAATCGAGCTGGCATGTCGTCATATTAGTGAAATAACCTTGTAACGGCATAAAACCTCAAACTAACAAACACGCAAACAGTCAGACCTTGTGATTTATTTTCTTTCGCATATGGACTTTTCGATACATTTAACAATCTCAGAAGTGTTAACATGGCAGCTTAATAGCGCCAAGCAAATATTAATAAATTGGTGTACAGACTGTATCATTTTAACAAATATTATCCATCTTCACAAACCAAGGGTTTTATTCCGAGCTACTGTACATTACAGCCCTTGGCATGCTAGACATCTGTAACCAGAATGTACAGTGGCGCCCTCTGTTGAATGAATTGATTAATGTTCGAGTTAACTACCCCTGTTAAAATTACATTCAACCAACCAGATTGCTCTTTACATCGAGTAAGAACTTTTATTGATATTATATGAATCACACCGTCTCCTGTTCAGTTACATCTTTTAGTTAAATAACTCAATTATTTTAATAATTTTCTGTTTCAGGACAGAAAGCTAAGGCCATCATTGATGAAGCTAGAAGAAACATAGCGGCCATGGTCGGAGCTGCAGCGAGTGGTAAAATATTAAATGGAAAGAAAACAAAAAAACAAATTCATACTCAAATTATAGACCACAGCAAGATGTTAATAAAACTTTCCTTACAATTTTTGTAGAATTCATTGTTTTCCACTGAAGACATTTGAATTGAAATACCAAGGTAAAATGTATGGTGGACTTTTTACGCTAGTAACTGTATATGATGGTTTTGTGCATTGTATTAGCTTTATTCTGTATGTTTGTTTTCTTTTTCGTTGGGCTTAAATTTTGATTAATTTTTGGTTATTATTATCTACAAAAAATAAATTATTAAAACATGGCATAGAAAGTCCCCCATACATTTTACCTAGGTAATTCAATTCAAGTGTCTTTTAGTGGAAAACAACCAATTTTACAATAACTTTAATGGCAGTTTTATGAACACCTTGCTGTGGTCTAAAAACTCTAATACTATAATTTGAGTATGACTTTGTTTATTTGTTTTCTTCCCTTTAATTAAGTTGTTTGTTTGTTTATTCCGTTATCAGAGGCATTGAAAATTTATTGGTTTTCCGAGTAACATTTGTCAACCAACAAAAAAACAACGTGACTGACATGGAAAGTTGTCATATACATGTATGTGAATACCCTTGATTATAGCCCTGAGAAGGTCAGATTTATTTTGGATTTTTTTTTTTTACCAATCATTTCATCCTGTTCATACATGTAGTGTCTATATATTCATACTTTCACTCTCCTTTCACAGCTCTTCCCTATACACACCATGATCCCATTTTTTCAACCATAATTTCGTTGTATTTTTCTATTTTATAAACTTGTTTAATTCGTAATATAAGTTAGTTGATGAGTGTCAGGACTTCGAGATATTTTCTTTTGATTCAAAAATATATTTCTTTGCCATGATTAGTAACGTATTAAGTCATTTATTTTCCAACCCGAATCCCAAAATAATTTTGTGATTTGTAAATTAAATATTTTATATTTGTCCAATTTTCCAGATCAATCAAAACAGTTTTTACCTTAATGCATTCTATAGATAGATGTTCTATTGTTTCTTTTTCGTTTATCACATAAGTTGATAACAGTTTTTTTCTGATCTATTGATTTTGTAGCCTAAAGTTTGAATATTTGTTACCTTTGTTTAATTTTCAGACATTGTTTTTACATCTGGTGGAACTGAAGTAAGTGTTTAATGGAATTATAAGCCTACACCAGTTTGTAGAGTGGAAGTATCTTTGAAGAAATGTATATAATAAAGTGCTATTCTTTTTACTTTTAAATAATTAGGTTTTTAATGCATAAGACCCAAACCTCAATTCTGGAGTTAGGGGAATTAAAGTATAGCTTATAACTTTTCTAGGTAAATATACAATATAAATCAGTATTTCTGAAAATAAATTTGACTATTCCATACGCGAAGGTTTATAATTAAACGCCTAGTAAAATGTTCTCCAAATGGGTCCCTTAGAAAATGTACATGTCATTTCAAATGTTTGATATTAAATAAAACATAACTCTTTACTTTGTTCACCTGGATTTAGACAGGGCATACCTTGTTGGTGGTTAGGGGACCTTTCTGTGCCCAGGTACTTTCTGCGCTAAAAGGTATCCGAGATCCGTCTGTCCACCCATCCCACACATGCAATGAACACTTTGCCTAAAACAAACTTACCCATAGACTCCAAACTTTGAACATAGATTTTGTCTGTTTAGATAAAGGATGGAATGCAGTCTACCAAATTTCTGACAACAACCGTGGTCACCATTGCAGTTTTTTAAATATTAGTCACACACGAAAGTTGTATTGTCCTTTTAAAAACGCATTTAAATTGATAAGTTGGATACTCACATGACGTTATAAGTACTTTCCTTGGAATCAGTGTTCCAAACGAAATTTGTGCAACTTGAAATGCGCAATTTAGCAAAATAATTGATCAAATTACCTACCTTGGATCACGTAGATAGGTGTCAAAAATCAAAAATGCAAATCCTTCAATCCATCTCTTAAAATTATTTTTACCCAGATTGTACATTTTATTTGATTGCTTAGTTTCAAACTTTAAATGTAGCCGTTACTGTTAGGAGGATGTAGTCCACCAAATTCTTAACAGCTATATAAGTGTCATTGCATTTTTGTTAACATTACACTTTATGCCCTTTTGGAAATAAACAACTTTGAAGTTGATATGTTGCTTCCCCCAGATGTTATGAATAATCTGTCAAATTGAGTGGAGCAGTACATTTTGGCCACTGTTACTGTTTCTATATGGTACATGTAGTCACTCATGTATCGTGTACACTATAACTTTAAAATTTATTTACCGCACGGGTTCGAGTCTCCCAGTGGACGTTTTTTACGAGGTTTTCTCCCGGTTTTCCACCGTATCGAGTAGAGCAGATAAGGAAGTGGAGAATCCGTCGTCATATAAATGAAATACCTTTGAGTACGACGTTAAACACCAATCAAACAAACAAACAAATTAAAATTTATTTGATCACAATGTGTATAATTTTCCTGTTGTCTATCTTTTCACGCGATACTCACTGTATATTATTGAAACGCTGATGAAAAAAACATCAATCAATTAGTTTTGATGGAGATTGACCACAAACATTTTTCATATCTTTTGAAAAATAAAGCTAGGTTTTTAAAAAATATGAGGTGAAATGTGGATTCACCAGTTGTGGGTTTTTTTTCTTCAAAATTAGGCCACTGGAGGGGGACCTGATAGCAAATCTCAGTTTACTCATTTTTTTTTTTTTTTTCTCATACATTTCTAGGCAAACAAACAAGTGGAAAACACAGCCCGGAAATATTTTCATTCGGGTTACACACTGTCTTATTACACAACATATTTTCACAGATTTGAGTTTTGAAATAAAATTAAAAGTTTGATTTAATTCCTATATTTCCAGGCAAACAACCAAGTTTTAAACACAGCGCTGAAATATTTTCACTTGGAGACCAGAAGACTTCTTACCTTCTCCCAGACCACTCTACCTCACATTATAACATGTAACCTGGAGCATGACTCCATCAAACTGGTTCTAAAGCATTTTGAGAAAGAAGGATTAGCAGGCAAGTGTTTGTTATCTATTAGTTTTAATTTTGTATTTTTATTTGTTATAGCGTCTGAAATAAATCTGATGGCTTTCTGTCTGTTTGTGCAGCCCGGCTTGAGACAATGTCAAACCCAGACTGTCTTTACTGTTGGGGATTTGATGGCTGGCATTATAACATGTATAAGGTTTGAGTTGTCATTTGTTGAGGGATAAGTCTGCACGTTATGCACAAGACTTCAAAATTATCTGACTCAAGTATAAATCATAATAGGTCAGGCAACCTAAATTACCATCCACATAACATATATATCGAGATGCACCTATAGGTTATCCACAACAACTCGAGATTTAGGCCTATCTAGAAACTTGTCTCTGAGAATTTATCTAGAACATGAGATGATTTATCGGCTTTAAATAGTCGATATCCCTGTGCCAGTGTTATTACTCTTGATAAAAAAATATTTAGCTGTTCATTAAAAAAAACTGACTTCAAGTTTCAGTTATAAGTTAAAATTCTTTCGGACAATTAAATTTAAAGAAGGTTTACACTTGAAGGGCTGCCATACATTTGGGACTTTTGATAAACCACTATTTTTTTTAAATTTTGTATGTTTAAGTAATAATTACATCAATTTACATGCATGTTAGAGATAAAAGCTTTTTTTTAATACAAACCTAAGAAAATTGTCATATATTTTTTTACTCCCAGAGGTAACGTATGTGGCTGCCAGTCATAAAACAGGGCGTGTTGAAGTAGACGATGTGTTGTCAGCCATTAGACCTTCTACCTGCATGATTACAATTATGACAGCCAATAACGAGACAGGTATTATACAGGTAAATAAATAGACCCTCCACCTGTATGTTTGATTAAAATCATCATAGCTATATGTTATAATGAGACAGTTGTTATACAGGTATAGTATTACAGCCACGACAGCTACTTGTTATAATGAGACCGATTTTATACAGGTAAGCTATCCCACCTATTACCTGTGTGAATATAAAAACCAAGACAGCTAATAACGAGACAGGTTTTACAGGTAGGTTATTCTCTCTACCTGTTTGATTACATGTACATGTACAATCATCACAGCTAATAATAAGACGGGTGCTATACAGGTACGTGATTACAACCATGACAGCTAATAATGAGTCAGGTGTTACACAGGTAAGTTATAAGACCTTTGACATGTGTAATAAAAACCAATTATTTTCAGCCTCCCCCCAAACTCAGGATTTTACTATAGAGCTGTGGTTATTTTCCTCATAAAGTGGTTTCATCTTTTTCCAGGGGTGCTCAGCGATTGCAATTTTATTTTTTATTGCACGTGGTTTTATTTTGTTTTCAATGCTGATTTTGATCCTCCTCAGCCAATCAATGAAATCTCGGAAAGAGTGGGGCTCATTCGACGCAAACTCGGAGAATTTCCAAGAATTTTAATCCACACTGACGCAGCACAGGCCATTGGGAAAATTCCAGTTTCGGTAGAAGCCCTGGGGGTCGACTACCTCACGATCGTAGGTCATAAGGTACGCTTGAACAAAAAAAAAGCTGTAAGCATTTATTAAATAGAGGACTGCCTGTCTTTGCCGTGGCTCTGTTGGTTTAGCATGTGGCTGCCGAGTCTCTTCACTGACTTAATTCAGATTAAATGTAGAGAAAATCAATTGTCAATCAATCAATCAATCAAATTCAAATCAGACAAATTACCACTGTTATGTTTGTTGTTTTTTTCTTCAGTTTTATGGACCTAGAATAGGAGCTATTTGTGTGAAAAGGTTAGGCAGAGTTACCCCCCTTTATCCCTTATTGTATGGCGGTGGCCAGGAGAGAAACTTTAGACCCGGGTCAGTCCTCTTTCTGTCGACTAATAACGTAAAGGTGAAAGGTCAAGGATTCTTTTTGTTGATGTTATACTTCTTCACAATTTAATATTATCTTTTCTTGCTAGCCTATAATTTATTTTTTTGTGAAACCTGCCCAGTACATGTTTGTTACAAGTGAGTCATGGTATCTTCAAGTTTACTCACCTTGACTTTGACAGGAACAATATTTTTCCCACATCAAACCGCTTAACATTTTATAGTTGTGTTAGTCCGGCTTTATCTATCAGATAACACCGCCGTCATTTAAGTGAAATATCCTTGAAATACATGTATGCTTTAAACACAAATGAATCAACCAACCAATCAATCCATATACCCAAACCATCAGAATTTGGGGTAAGCAGCCATTGACTTATGATAGCTAAGGTGTTTTCCGTTTGCTCCCTGGTTGGCACCATTTATACAGGCACCTTCCTTATTTGATTAACTTGGCCTTTATTCATGTGTTTAAACTGCAGCAGAAATTATTTTTGTCTTGACTGTACTTTGTATTAATTTTTTCTTTTTCTCTCATTGTTTTTTTATTTTTCAGCACTGAAAACACACCAATGATAGCTGGACTAGGAAAGGTAACAAATTTTCATTTTTTTGCTTTTTCGTAAATATATTCTGACTATGTAATGCTGCTGGCACGGCTCGAAAAAATGTTAATTTCCCGTGAAGGGCTCTTTTTTTCAAAAAAATTTCCCGCGAGCACGATCGATTTTATATGCTTATACTGTTTAACACATGGAGGTTAAAAATAT
>JAVFBZ010149715.1:0-19509 GCA_032466195.1 Katharina tunicata
CAACACGCGCATGCGCAACACACCACTTCCGGTCTAGACCCGTGGAGGCAACAGAGGTAACAAGCCGACAGCTCCCCTTGCTCCTCTTTCTTATGGGGCTACAACCCACAAAGGCCACTTTTGTCCTATCCCATTAGCGCTCCCCCACAACTCGAAACGCACTTTGTATACTACTCACCTTCGTCAAGTGTATTATCCCATATTATATCAGCAAACTCTAAACTTGTTTTTATGAAGCTCTTATACATAATTTCCGAACTTCTTCTGTCAAGCAAATATTTCAAACCTCTAATTGCAGATAAAAAAAAAGTTTGAGCTACTTCTATAAGCCTAGGTTATCCGTTTGTTCCATCCAGGAACCTGTGTTATTAAAAGTTAATCCAAGGTGCTTGTGATGCAAACAATTTTTTATTCCTACGTTTTGAAAGTCAACTTCTATATATTAGAGATGGAGTGTCTATAGAGACAAAATAAACTGTTCGTAGTTTTTGTTAGGGTTAAAATGCACAATCACCTTTTGTGCCCACTTATCAATATTATATAAATCTGCAGCAATAGATTCATGTATGTACTTGTTGTGGAGATTATCAGATGATACATAGGCCTATCAATTTCTTTGTTCGCTTTAAGTACCATTTTTAGACTATATGCCATGAGAATGTTTTTGAGGGTTGGGCCACTGCTAAAAACACTATCAATGTTTAATTTTTCTTTTAGAATTCTGCTGATTTGGTAACTTCTTTTTCCAATGAATGGTTAAACGAATATATATATAGTTCTATCGTTCACAACACACACATGTGTCAATACTGTAAAGGCCTAATTATAAAATCATTATGCTGGACATAGTGTTGACCGGAAGGAATACTGTCCATTATCGTTACAAGGGGAAGCTACATTACAAGTTTAATATTAATCACTAAATTTGATTTTAAGTTATACTGTTCTCAACACGTAGATATATATATAGGCCTATATAAATGAATACCGTACAAAAACCGCACTGGCGGCCATAGCGCTGCATGTTATACTGTTCGCAACCATTTCTCGTTATTAAAACTATATGTTTAAAGTTATCGGTTATTTAGTTGTCTTTTTAGTTATCGTGTGAACAACGTGTGTGGGACGGACGGTTGGCATTTTTAACAAAAAAAATAAATTGCAAAATATAACAAAAATTGCATCGGCCGGGAATCGAACCCGGGTCACCCGCGTGGCAGGCGAGAATTCTACCACTGAACCACCGATGCTTCACAACAACAACTGTGAAAACAAAGCAGTATATCAAGTGAAAATATATCAAACTATCGGCTATTTATCATATAAAGCTATACATATTGTTGTTTGAAATAGTTATGTATACTGTCCCACGATTTAACTGAAAAAATTAAACATGTTAAGACTTGCTTCTATTTAATAGATCAACAGGTGCTTTTTGACTCGTATCTTTCGCTTCAGTCAAGTACTAAATATGTGAGTTCACAAAAATTGATGACGTATACTGGTTTCTTTGGGATTTGCGTAAACAACCTCAACTTCCATCTTGCGACTTTCTACTTTTAATTTATGTTTGCTGTAGTAAGTTAATTTTTGTTACATCAGTCAAGATCTTGTCATTGTTTGAAATCGATTAATAAGAATGATTCTTTGTGAACGGTTTTTGCTCTTTCAAATCACAATTTCGAAAAAGTTGAAACCTTAAGCTCAGTAAACAAGACCTGTAACATAGTGCAGTTTATGGGGCTAGTTGAAACCTGTGACAGCGAGGCACGTATTACGTTACAGCTGACAAACACTAGCTGCGGTTGTAACAGGAGAATCCCCTATATTTTTATTTGATAACTTCTGATATTTACCGGACGCAGTATGACAGCGGCTGTATTTGCTCTTAAGCAAACTGTCGTTTCTCACCTTCAAGGCAAAAATGGATGTCCGTCCTATAAATATTTAAAAGCATTGAATATCGTATGACAGATTTCTTTCACTATAGGCACCCCAGACAATCACGTGACGATGCAACCATAGTTTGAGTGAAAATCCATCCTATGTGGAATAATTTCGAAAATAATGTATGTAGGATTTGAAGAGAAATTTTTGGCTTATGATTTTGTGTTCGTGAGAAAATTAGTTGTATTTTTGCTAACTATGTGCAGAAAGAGCCAGGGGTTTATTGGATTAGCATATTATAAAGATTTGGGATGAAAACAACTTTATCTATATTTATTTCTAGCTTCATTATTTTGATATTGATAGGTCCTGTGAGCTTTCTCTTTATCCAGTGGATTTTATGTTGGGTTAGGGAGCAAGCTTCTTTCCATTTGATGTTGAATTGCCAGTTAAACCAGCTATTCTGTCAGTATAGCTGCAAAGACCTGTAATCCTTCCTTATTAATGCAGAGTCATAAGCTAAACATGCACAAATAAGTTTTAATGTTAATTATAATGCCCTGTTTTAAGCCAATAGATAATTGATGAAATTGTGATGTTGAGGATCATTTTTTCCTGACGCAAAATTCTGATTTTGTTTCTCGAGTTGTATTTTATGATATCTGATGCTCTCGTCAGAGAACCAGTAGAAGACCTATATATATACAGATCTAGATACATGTAACATCAGTTGATGGTGTATAATTTTAATTTTATATACTACTTTTCAGATTTGATTCTTGTTTTACAGAGTTAATGTCATTGTGTATTTTGTGTAGTTGTGTTAGGTGTTTTGTTTGTTGAAAAACACTATGTTGAACAAAAAAATATTTTATTCTACATTTTGTAACATTCTTATTTTTTTGCAGTAGGATCTTCAGTTAAGGAATGGAAAAAAAGTTTGTAATTGAATGAAGACGTTACAGGAAGTTTCCTCTTAACAGGCATTATGGGTAGTTTAGACATTGATGCCGTGTTTGATTGCTTGGATCCTGGATGTAATGGGTTCATCAGCCAAGAAACTCTTCAGGAATTTCACCAGGTTCTTCATTTCTCTCCCATTTCATCTGAGCACGTAGAGGCTGCTGTAGGTTTTGTTTGTGGAAAGGATGGACTTATAAACAGGGATACCTTTCTGGATGTCTTATTAGAGATAGACCGTAGACGCTGTGTAGAAGAGAGAGCCTTCTGGGATTTCCGTGCTTTGGACAATAATTCTGACGGTAAAATACCGACCAAAGATGCTTTACTTTTGCTCAGAGATACGCATGGCGATCAGTTTTCCATGGCAACGTGGAAGGCGTTTTTGTCAGAGCGAGGATCAGGATCTGCTGATGTATGTTTTCATGAGCTGCGCATGTGGTTATGTAACCCTCCGTTGTTAGGTGACTCACTCGACACTGAGCTGTTTACAAGGGAAGAGAATCTCCTGGAAAGTTCGCGGCTTAAAAAATCAGTAGAGGAATATGACAGTGCTAAACATTGGCAGGTTAGAAAGTTCCTCAAATAGATCAGGTTTAAATTTATAATCTTTAAAGACATGTATATTTTTGCTAACCAGTGTACATGTATATATTTTTTGTATAATTGTAGAGAAAGAAAATTTTGCATATGGTTTGTTTGTATCAAGGCTGATCTGGTGTTTTCTCATTAAATTCCTTTTAAATAGTTAAAAAAAAAAACAAACAAAAAAATTTGCTTTGTTCAGCAGCAGTAAAGCACATTTCATGGTGATTTTTTGTGCTACCATCACACTGGTGAAGTGATTTGTCCAAGTGACTGGCAGGTATGGTACCCCTTGGGGATTTAATAGATTTGGGTTCTTGCAATAGCCTACAAACCTGAATGCTGCTATCTGGTACCGGATGCCAAATTTTTTAAAAGAAAAACAACTGAAGAATACTATTTCCACAAATGTATCAATTTTAAATGATGTTATTTCAGGAAACAGCCTCCTCTAAAGAAAAGGCTGAGAAAGATTACAGAGATGCTGTTCTGACACAAGCAGAGAGAAAACTTCAAAAGTAAGATACCACGGAAGTAATACTTATTATTTCACCTGTTGTTGTTTTTTATATATATATATATACAATTTTTGACTAACTATCTTACAGAAGATTTAAAGATTTAGTACATAAAGATCATACACAAAATGAAGCAGCATTGACACTTTAGTCAAAGCAAAATTTATTAATTCAAACATTTAATTTTAAAAACAATCATTTGGCATCCTTTGGTTGATTTTTTAAGCATGCTTTTTACGGACGCTGTGGTACCCTAAATCCCACCCTGCTCTTTTATAACTCGCCTTAAGCTAAAGGGGTATTGTGCCAAAGTCTGGCCAATTTCTTTTATGTTTTATCGGTATGTATTTTGTTACAGAATCTAATTCTGCAATCAATTAAGAAAACAATAAGCCAATATTCAACAATATTCAAGCGCTTCTAGTGTCTGAGATGCAGATGGTGTTTGAATATAGTGATAGTCAGTGATATGTATCTGTTTGCTTCATGTTAATACTTTTGTTTTTCAGATGGGAACGTGAAGGTTTAGAGGCGTTGATATTTGATGATGGGACATACTCTGATGGTGTCAAAACTGCCAAGAGTCGAGAGAGGGTAGAGCTTAAAGACCTCTACCATCTTCTTGACGAGAAGTATAATCTATTGAGACAAAGACTGATATGTGATATGGTACTATCAGATTCAGGTAACCTTAAACTTAACTATTTAACTAATTAAGATGACTTATTTGGTATGAGGAAAATGCTCAATATTGGATAGATGTAAAAAATAATAGTGGCCATTTTGGTAGTTATTAAGAGGTTAATATCTTGATCCAACTCTTGCTAAAAAGTGGCTGAAAGACTTGTTTGGTTGTGTGCTCTAACGCAACAAGAGAAACACAACTACAATTGAATTATCTGGTGTCTGTATTATTTGACGGAATGTAGAGTTTCGGGTATAATTATTCCAGTTTTGGCAAGGGCCACTTTGGCGATAGCTGGTGGTTGTGCGCGAGCCTCCAGTGCCTTGTTGCTCTCTGATCTAAGGGGCGTCAGGAAGTCAATTGGTTGTGGCTTAAAACCCCTTTTCAAACGAAGAAACAAACTTTGGCCACATACAGTCTCTATTTCATAAAAAAGCTAATCTAGAAAACATACCCCCAAAAAATGCTCTCATCATTAAATAAGCTTACTTAAATATCTATTCATAGTTTGTTTTTAATCATACTCTATTAACCCAAAAGTCATTTTTTTAAAACAAACTTAGACTGCCCCTTCACTGTACTGGTGAAGGTTTGAATCTCACTGTGGACTCAAAGTTGTCATTTAAGATGAAAAACCCTTATGTACAGTGTTAAACACCAATCAAATAAATAAATAAAATTTTAACCCGGCTTCCAGATCCAAGTTAATTTAATTTAATCATCATCCACAAAAATAAAGAATATCTTTGAAGCTGTGCGGATTTAGTTGTTCAAAGTGAGTTGATCTGTTAAAATGTTTCATTTGGCTACCACACCAATGTTATATGGTTTCCTGAGTTTCAACTCAGTTTTCCACCAAACATTAGTGCGGTGTTACTATATACAATGTACATGTATGTCATACCTTTCTGTACAATATATTTTTAAAAATGTAAAGCAAACAATCTCTGTTGTGTAAACTGTAGACAAGGTCATTATGGATCCATTGTGACCATCAGTATCATGCTAGATGTTCTATAATTGGTTCTCTGTTACTGTGACATTTTACAGAAAGTGACTTGGTGGATCCACTCACAGGAGAAATCCAAGGCGGGATCCAGGGAGTGGAGAATCAAGTTAAGGAACTCTGGAGAAATAAACAGATAAGTGAAAAGTGGATGGAGCTTCCTGGAGCATTTTCTCATCTCCCATTCTCATTGGCTCAGCTTACTGGTCAGTTAGCCAATCAGGATGCTCGAAACAAGACTTTCATGACATCACAGCATGAAGCTTTTCTATCAGAAGGAAAATCTATGACCGAGTCTCGTCAAATTTTGGAGGAGAAATACCAGGCATCTCTCAAAGGTTTGTTCATTTACCGCCCAGAGGTAATTTAGCTTTTTGTATTTATTTTCCATTTTTCTTGCGATGACTACTGTAGATGAATAAGAAATGTAAGAAAAAGAAAGATATAAAGGCAATAATATGTTACTGGTCTTAGACCTAGAGCACACACTTTTGAAGTGTTGTGATCTGGTTGACAGATCCCCCCACCTATCAGACTGTATGTGGATTGGTCTGCCAACTACCAGCGAAACTACAAAGGTGACGGTAATTGGGTTTTCTGGGTTCTACTGTGTTTTCCTCCCACAATAAACTTGTAGCTGGCCAATCATCTGTAATTGGGACTTAAGAGGCTTGTTGGTCTTACTT
This sequence comes from Katharina tunicata, assembly GCA_032466195.1. Taxonomy (NCBI): domain Eukaryota; kingdom Metazoa; phylum Mollusca; class Polyplacophora; order Chitonida; family Mopaliidae; genus Katharina; species Katharina tunicata. The sequence continues at coordinate 6,328 of JAVFBZ010149715.1, forward strand.
CATAAAGTTAACTCTGTGATTGAACGTTGGACTACGGAACCCCCTTCACTGAATATGTTCAATCTCCTTGTGGACCTTAGGTATATAAGGGAAGTGGCTGCAGAGTTCCCGGGGTGGTTTTTACGAGGTTTCGTCCGGGTTTTCCACCATACACCGGCAACGCAAATTATTAAGATTAGTAAGTCATCATATAGGTGAAATACTCTTGAGTACAACGTTAAACACCAATCAAACAAACAAACAAATCAGAAAATAAACAATATACAATTACTGAAAATATGGAGCACAATGCCTTCGTATCTGGTACATGACTCTTGACGTCTTATTGACTTGTCAATGACCTAGTGTTGAGTTACTTGATGTGAGTTACTTTGTGCTGTGAGTGACTTGGCGGTGCCAGTGAATTGGTTTTGCAAGTATAATGGTGTTGTCATTGACCTGTTGTTGTGAGTCACATGGTGTTGTGAGTCACACAGTGTTGAGTTGCTGGATGACAGGTGTTGTCAGTCCCGTGAGGGTGTCAGTGACATGGTGCTGAGACTGATTTGGTAATAGTTTGTCAGTGTGGCTTCCCCCAGCATAACATCCGCTTATGTATTAAAGTCACATATATGAATTAGTCCTTTTATCATGTTTTCTCTGAAGCTAAAGTGATCAAATCAAATTATAGGATTTTTGAGGTAAAACAATAGGATTTTAGATGTAGATGTTCTTGAGGTCTTTGTACTTTTATTTTGCAAGTTTATTTATGGATCTGATAACCGAAAATTTCTTCTGCTGTTTTGTAGGTGATCAAACGTATGGGGGCATTTTAGCTGATTTACTGACCCGTTATAACCAAGAGAGAGACTCATTGGCTTCAACCATTAAATCATGGCTGGCACAAAGGGAGGCAACCTCACAGATTTCACGTCACTATTTAAGTCTGTTAACTCAAAATGTTTCCATCACATCAGAGAAGAATTTTGTCACAGCTGCCATGGCAAGTGGTTTGAGAGAAAGAGTTCAAGTCTACAAATCTACCAGGTACAGTTTTAACAAGCTTCAACTGAGACATCAAATGTCAGCTTCACCAGTATTAGTGACTTAATTACTAAATTAATCCAGTTCTGAAAAAAAATAATCTAATCTATGATTGCATTCATTATTGGCCATTGAAAAACTGAATGAACAATTGCCAGCCTTAGTAGATCGGATTACAATTACCAAATTACGATGTTCAATTAAAGAAATTATAAGTCGCCCGAAAAAATACTTCTTTGCCAAAGATATGTTAGAAAAGAAGGGTAAGCTGCAAGAAAAAGATGTTATAATCACACTTCACATAGGCTTTGAAGCTGTCAAATTCTCTATCTTACCCATATCAGATTAACAATTATTTCACTTTCCTAATTTGACCTGTTTATGGGTAAAGTATTGCATCTCCAGGTGGCCATTTCTTAAATTTAAAAAGGAGTAGTGAATATTTTTTTAATCATCCAGTAAATAAGTTATAAAGCACAATGATATGTGTAACTCAGTTATACTCACTACATGTAGGTCTGTATTTACTTGTCTGTTAGCCCTACGGCTTTCAGATTATATTCACGCTGTCGTACTTAGCACTGGAGAAACATTATCTTTCCAACAGCAATAACACTTACATGTAAGTGACTTCCCATTATGGTTGTGTTGGAGTCGCCGTCATATAAGTGAAATACCCTTGAGCAGGGTGTTGAACACCAATCAATCAATCAAACTTGTCTTTTATTAGCTATGACTGGGACAGAATCAGGTCGGAAAAGCTGGCATCTTTGAGAATAGCAGAAAACAAGGGCAGACAACCTAGGAAAGCTCAGCTATCATCACCAGAGGGAAACATTGCCAAGAAAACAGCACTGGATCTACAAGAGGGTATAATCATCCAAATGATGGAAAACTTTGCCATGGAGAGGGAGGTTAGTGCTTTTTGTTTCTGTCCTGAAAGAAATTGCTTTCAGATGGAGCGAGAAAATTGTTCTGTTGTGGCCCATTGGAAACTTAAATTGCTCAGTCATTCTGCCCTTTTTTTGCACCATTACTTTTCGTCTTATTCCTTGCCTCTTGTCGTTTCTTGTTGAATATATATATGGTGGTGGGTTTCAACCATTAGAACAGTTTCCTGTTCTGTCTCTAGCTGTATTAACACATAATGGGTTGTCTTTCATGATTATTTGCTATCAAATAATTGTTTTTTGCCAGTTTAGTCTAAGGTTGGTTCCTTCAACTACTGTTCTGAGAAGATAGGTTCCTGTGGGAGCTTCCTGTACCCTAGTACTCAGTGGGCCAAAAGATTTGTTGTGGCATCCTGTTGTTGTCCTACTTTGTAACCTGACTGAACAATGAGGGTGGTTTCCTTCACCCATTGGACTGACAAGGTACAGTGTATATACAGCATGAAATCCCAACCAAACAAACAAACAAATGCTTCCGTTCCTGTGTGTGAAAAATATTTATATACTGGATAAATTACAGTATCAGTGGAACAACTAACACTGGAGAAGTGTATGAAAGAAAAAAAACATAACTTTTGTTGAGCTTGTATATCTTTTTCTTCAGATATTTATCCACCTGCTACACGGACCTGAGAGTGTTGAGAGTAAATCAACAGCCAAGAAACTCTCTGAGGAGGAGAGGCGAGGTCAATTAAACTCTCTCAGGTCACAGAGACAGGCACTTAGAGATGGACTTACAACAACAACGGATAGTTCTCAAACAACAAGACATCGTAAACTCTTACAAGAAGGTTAGATTATTGCAGGAACATGAAAAACTAGCGGGACAGCCTTTGACATATAAAACTCTTCCTTCAGCTGGTCAGCTGGCAGACTGGGGCTTTCATGTAAAACTATCCCCGTCATTTGCGCTATGGTGATACATTCAAGTGCTGATCAATTGTTCGTAAATACGATGTAAAAAATTGAAGCTCTTTGCAGGTTGCAATTTATTGTACATTAGCACATACAGTGGTCCACAGGTTTATTTCAAATGCAGATATTATTATAGAAACCATATTTGCTGATGTGAAAGGTGGGCTTTTCTTTATAAAAAGCTAATATGTTAGGTGCATATCTTAATATTAGATGGCCAATTTGATCTACTTTGGCAAAATATTTGTACCGTAGTTAAAAAGTAGAACTTAAAAGAGTTTGATATTACTAAATGTTTTATCCGTGAAATCTATGATATTTCACAGGTGTTGGTGTTGTATATGAGAGTTTGTTCTTGGAGCGAATGAAGTCAGAACCCAACGTTACCGAGGACCTAATAAACTCCAGCCTATTGTCTGATCTCCAGCAGAGACAAGCTGTGGCGTTAGATGACCTTATACATGACCTCATATCACTGGTAGGCAACAGCTCTTTGTCATTTGAATACAAAGCTGTAAATTTACAGAAAGGTATCTTATATTAATACATCAAATGTATTTGTATATAAATGTCATTAGGAAGTTGTGTAATATGCCTTTATACTAGACCAGTGAATTAAGAATTTTAAGACATTTTATGGACCCGTTAATTATCTTTATTTGGTGAAAGATCGAGGGCTGCGATGTGACTCAGTAGGTTGAGCGTTGGACTCTTGAGCGTTGGACTCTTGAGCGAGTCCCCTTCGCACGGTATATGTTTGAATCCCCTTGTGAACCTGTTGCTGTTGGGATCGTCAGGTTGTTTTTACAAGGTTTCTTCCTGGCTTTCCACCAAACTGGCGAAGCAAAATCATCAATAGTACAAGCACAATGTTAAACACCAATCAATGTAACAAACAAATAAATAAGCGTAAGTTTGTGTCATCATTATTCTCTCATACCATAAGGGAAGCATCCTTAAGTACAACATAAAACCCCTTGTCTAAATCTACTGTACATGTGGGCTGTTAATGAACGTAAAATGTATGTTATATAATTGGCTAATTGTTAAGTTGTAAGAAAATCTTGAGCTTGGATAATGAAATAACCAAATCAAATTACTATAAAACATCTCCTCCAGTGTTGGGAAAGCTCAGGGTCGGATGGCTGCTGGAGGAATTCAGAAAATGTTGCCCTGCATCAGAAATAGATGATTAATGGTCAATGTATTTGTTTCTGTTTCTTAGGATAGCAGAGAGCTGCAAAAGTTATTGAAAGACTTAATGAAAGCTTTTAACAATGAGTACTTGGATAACATAGCCTTCGTCATCATGGGTACATTAGATGTGTCTGACGAAGAAAGAAGATTTATTGACGCACTGGAACAGAAGTACAAGGTCATTCGTGAAACAATCCTGGTACATGTTCTCCGCAAACAACACGGATCAGCATGGACAAGGTACCCGCTTAGTTTGACCGTTTGATAGATTTCTTTGAGTTATTGTGCAGTATCTAAATAACGGGAACTTGGTCCTTTAGTTTGCACTAGGAAAGGCACAGGTGGAATAAAATTGAATGCTGCTGTCTACACTTTGTTTAACTGCTCTATAATATGTGTCCTGTGGTACACTTGTACATTGTTACATGTAAATGCAAAGGTTGATTTATCGCCATATCATTGAAATAAGCATGGTGTTAAACCCCGAGCAAATAAACAAATCTTACCAGGGCGCGTGGAAATGTGTCAAAATTATGCCACAAGGTCACAGTTGATATTTTGTGAGATTATGTCAAAGTAGTCAACTATCATTGATTGTATGTTTAATAAAACTAAAATATTAAATAATATTAAGTGAATTTATGTTGATAACTTTATTGTCATCAGGATGTCCGCGGAACAAAGGCAGAAAGAACTGAAAGAATTAAAGAAGAAAGAAAAGAAACTGAGAGCTGCGGGACGCATGTCAGATATGTCATCTTTGTTAGGAGCAACAGCTAAGGTGAATATCACCGCATTCTTGATGATGTTTAATGAATAGCAGATTATGAACTTAACACATTACTGATTAAAGGAAACCTGACTTTCCAACTCAACCAAACACCCCAACTTTTTTTGACTTTATTTATTTTTTATTCTTTGGTTGGAATACACTCTCATTGTATTCATAAAATTACACTTGAGCATTACATTAAATACCAATCAAGCAATTAAATTATGCACAGCAAAATTATTAAACAAAAATATAGGTGAAAGTAATAAAATATTTTCCGCTTTTTTTGTACGGTTCATACACATTCTGTGAGGCTATGTTTCAGGGGTTAAAAATGTTCTATATTAAAATCGTAGACATTCACACTTGATAATTTCATCCTATTAAGAATGTCTCTTTTCAGCCTTCTTAAGAAGGTACCTTTCCAGATTTGAATTTTAGTCACAATTTATAAACTTTTATGTATAAAAAATGTAGCAAAATGTTCAGACATCCATTTTCTATTCTAAACTATTTTCAGCTTCTTCTTATTGTAAAGGTAATGTTTGATATTTTTTCTTACAGGAAATGTCATCTCTACGAAGTCTTGTTGGGGAAGATAAGGGGGAGCACTCTGTCAGGATTGGTGAAGGTTAGTTGTGTATGATAAATATAAATTAATCTACTTGTGGCCTTCCACCAGCCTCTGGGCAGCACACTATGAATGGCCCTGCATTCCACCAAATTACAAATATCAGTATCGCTGCCATACTAGTATTTTATAATGTACTCACAAATACGTCACGTGAAATCTAGAACTAAAAGAAAAGTCATTGATTAACTTCAAACTTGGAATGTAATGTCCTCCCGTTAAGATGGTGATTGGTTGTGCATTCCACCAAATTCCCCAAAACAATATGGCCGCCATGCCAGGTTGTATATGTGATGTGAAAACTATAACGGATAAAAGTCATTGTTTAACTACAAACTTGGAATGTAGCGTCCTACTGTTAAGATGATGAAATTCCGAGCAATAGTTGGCATTCCACCAAAATTTTGTTCACTAATATGCAGCCATGACAGTTTAATGTCATTTTCACCCTTATTTGTTGTGATCACGATAACTCTTCAAACTTGAAACTACTAAGAAATGGATAGAACTCCAGTAGGGCTGCCATTACAGTTTGTATGTAGATGTAGGTGGGAGCCCCCAGTGCCTTGGTGCTCTCTGAGCTAAGGGGCATCAGGAATCCGGTTTGTTGTGATGTCCTGTTTTTGTCCTGTAATGTATCGTGGAATCTTCCAGTGTTGTTATGGGTGGTTTCCTACACCCATGGCTTACCGTCATATGAGTGAAACAACCTTAAACATGGCGTAAACCACTAATCAATCAAGCAAACAGTTTTAATAGCCGCGATTACATGGCCAAAAATTGGTGGGTCTAAACCAGCTCTGATCCAGATCAGATTTGGGTTTGCGTTTACACTGACAAAAAAAAGGTGGACTAAATCTGATCTGGATCAGAATAGACCACCTTTTTTGACCCACCAAATTTGATGGGTAAACAATAATCCCCATCAGTTTAGTTCACCTACAAGTGGCGCTCTTGGAATGCCGTGACGTTTTTCATTGTGTCGCCGTTCCCTCAAACTAGCTGGCAGTGTGCCAAGATTTCATCGACGCTTGCTGGCAGGACTCTCAGAAGTGCCATGTAACCTCATACCGTCATTAATTGGCAAACTAAGAAAAGCCATCTCTAGTGCAGATCAGAGCCGGCACAGTTTAGTTCACCTTTTCGATGCCCGTGTAACCGCAGCTTATGCTATTCATGAGATATTTATTCACACAGTAAACTTAGAATACAGATTCTAAGTGTGCATCTTCTTTTATAGAGCAGATTCACTGATTAATTGTACTGGCTGATGTAATGGCTGAGCTCAATCTCCATCAATGCAGCTTGGTATTTACCCAAAACAAAACTGCGATATAAGTGTAAAATTTTGACCTGTTCAAAGGAGGTCGCTTCATTTCAAATTTGTTCAAGGACCTCCAACAATTTTCGACCAGATTTCACATGTGCTTTTTATATTTCTTCTATCAAAATAGTTTACTTAATCCTGTAAATATGTCACAAATATGTTAAATGTGATTCTCCGTTTTTAAAAAATCCCAGATGAAGTCTCCCAGAAGCAGACGATGGTTGTCAACCCTTTGGCAGATTTGGTTGTGAGACAGGAAGCTGAGCAGACATTCCTGCTGGCCTGGCTGAGGTCACCTGAGGTCAAGGTCATGACTTATTCTCAGCGCTGTCATGGATTGGTCAGAATTCTGCTGGAAACTTGTTGTGTTGAACTGGAGTCAGATTATAACTGTATGGGTTATAGACTGGGACTGATAGAGAGAATACACACTGCTATTACCCAACGGTACATCTCATTTCATTCTTCATGTTACACCGAAGCTTTTGTTTAGTATGGCATAAATCCCCGATCAAACAAACAAATCACACTAGTTTTACATAAGATTTAGACCTTGTTAGATTTTTGCTAACATTATTATAGTAACATTTATAGCTAACGTTTACTCTTAGGTATGATATGGTATTAATATGATCGACATACAGTATTTCCGTTTTTTAGGATAACACTCTCTGATACGTAACAGATTCTAGTTCGGAACATGTTGAAGGCTGAGACCCTTGCGTGTGTTTGATTCCCGCAAGGGGTAGCCTCTGGCAAAATTTTCTGAACTAGAATGTGTTCAGTATCAGAGAGTGTTATCCCAAAAAAAGAGAATACTGTTAACGACCACTTTCTAAAGGACACAAAAAATATTAATAGATCGACATAGGCTGTGTTTATTGAAAAACTGAGCAGAAAACACTCAAAATCACCCTGTGATATCCGGCAATTGATACCATTATGATTAACAGATGACCTGGAACCTGTTTTGTACGCCAAAGTGAGATCAGTTGACTCTTTATCTACTCTGCCATGACATGGGTGTCACTGATAACAATTGCTTGCTTCTCTGTTTTGTAGTCAATCGTCAGATGTAAAGCGACTAAAACAGTTGGCTGTTCTACGCTGCAAGGAACGCAGACAGAAACTTGTACTGAAGAAAAAGTTTGAGAAAGAGCCTTTACCAAAAGATCTGCCAAAACCTGGTAAGATACTTTTCTTTTTAACTTAACAAATTTTCTGTAACTTGATTAATTGAGGAGTCTATGATTGTCTGGTTATAATCAATGTAGCCGTATAGCTCTTTTCTGCTTTCTGCGTAACTTTTAGGCATTGTATAACATGGTATCTTTGTTGTTTCTTTTCAGATGATTTGATTGGCTGGCAGATGTTATACTTGAACCAGGTTATACAGCGCCACCTGGAGGAAGGGGAACAACTCTTGATGCTTTGTCAGGATGACACATTATCAGAGCTCCAGGAGGCTGCACAAACATTGTCTGATGAAGAGAAACAACAACGACTGAATGAATTGTGTAATAAGAGAAGGCAGCTCGACCTGGAAAACTCAGGTACAGAAATTGTAATGATTTTATACAGTAATATCACCTTGGTGAGGGCTGAGTTAAATTGATCCACAAAAGTCGACAACAGCTGGGTCTATGTAACTTATTAGTTTATAACTTAATGACAATATCATGTCTGACCTCATAGTGGCTTAAAGGTCATGATCAATCTGTAACCCCTAAGTTTGACTTTATTGGCTTCAGTTGATCTGTATAGACCCCATAAAAAGGATTTTCCAAAGCCTTAACTATTTTATTATGTTCATTAATTATGATGTCCAGCTTATCAAAAGAAACAAAACTGTTTTTGGCCCAGCCATCTCCCACTCCCTTGCCTTGTGTTCTTTATAAATGTTTAATTGATAATAGCATAACAAAGCAGAAATGTATTGTAAAGGCAAACAGGACATAGTGTTTGGAGTTTCTCTTACTTTATGTATTTTATTTAACATCATGTATGAAAAGCTACAATAGACATCCTTAAATTTTCTGTAGGATAATTGGATAACACGGTCACCAAATATTATGGATAATGAAGAGTAGTCATATAAATGAAATAAGCATGATATTAAACAATATTAAACAAATACATAAATAACAAAACATCACCAAAATGCCAAAAACACAAATAAATGAATGAAATCAGTTTGAAGCAATTACTCTTTTTATTTGTTGTACTATTGGCCTGAAATCGTGTCTTATTTCAGATGGTCGGGAGGAGAGTTTGTCAATATTAGAAGAAGCTTCTGCTATCAAGACTTTGTGTCGTCGCTCTAATCTGGAGAACGCTGCAAATCACAAATCGACAGTTACAGCCGAAGATGTAGCCTGTAGTCTTATGGACGAATTACTTATTGAGCAGGACAAAGAGTTAGCTATGATTCTTCAGTCGCTGATACCTAAGGTATGGCTGGGTGCACATTTGCTTCTTGCTACAAAGTCTCTTCCTCTTTTTTTTTAAAGTCTTGAAGGAAAACATATAAACCCTATATGCTCGACCAATTGGACCCCTATACAACTTATAAAACTACATTTTATGCAAAGGGTAAACACTGTAGACATTGTAATTTTTTAATTTTTAAATTACCAGAAAATGAAAGTTTAAGTTCCAAATTCACACTTAAACATTCAATAAATTACTTAAAGTTTGTGCCCTAAGAGGTCGAAATTGTTGAGGATATAGGGCAGTTCTAACACAGACATTAGCACATTTATGATTACATTTGCTTCGCAACTAGCGAGTGGTCAGGTGGGATCCTCCCGTGCTCTGGTGCTTTCTGAGCTAAGGGCTGCAGGAAGCTGTTTTGTTGTCATCCTGTCGATTTGGGTGGTTCCTTCATTATTATTAGTACTGCATAAAACCTTAATCAATCCATCAGCTTCGTAACTAAATGACTGTTGAGGTATGCATGTTATAAGCATTCTGTATATTCCTTCTGTCCTATGTATTGCTTACTTGTACCATGATCATGCCAGGTGGTTTCCATTATACATTGGGCTGTTATGCCATTGTATCTAAGGGGAAGAGGATGCCAATTTGTTGTGGTGTCCTGTTTTGCCGTAAACGTTATATAAATGTTTTGTCCTGTCTTGCATGTTGCCATCTTCATTTGAGGTGGTTTCCTTCTCCGATTGGGCTGGCACGCCGTCATTAAAGTGAAATAACCTTGAGTACGACGTAAACCCCAATCAAACAAACAATCCAAATGTAAAAGCAAAAACATTCTTAATGTAATAACCTGCATATCGGTATATTACCATACCCAGTATTTGATTATTTCTTTCTTATTGTAGGATGAAACTGAAGTAAAAAAATTATTTGAATACGAGACCAAAGCTCGTAGATGGGAGATGGTAGAAAATGTTGTCACCGTGATGACACGATTTGAAGGAATGGCTACGGATGACAAGTTGCTACAGGTAATTTGCATAAATCTTTACTTGTGCTAACATGAGTAAAACAAAAGACCAGAACATGGTTTGGATAGTTACTTCCCTTTTTCAGATATTAACCAAGCTGAATTTGTTTGATATCATTTCATATCATTTTATTATTGATATGTTGATGTAATATCAGGATTACCTTCAGATAAAAGTGATATTTCACTGCCGTTAAGTAACACTTTTTGTTATTGCACTTTGCTATTACATTTCAAAGCCCATCGGTGCTATTACAACACTGCAGAAAGATAAACTTCATTTCAGTATGTGGCGTTAAACACCAACCACTCAATCAATCAATCAATCAATCAATAATTCCAGTATGCATTATGCTGGGCACATAACCCAAAAAATATATATTAATATTATAATTATCTCTCATTTTATTCAAATCTTAAAATTTATAAAAATATTGATTATCAATATACCCAGAAGTTGAAAATCCATCTTATGTTTTTGTCACAAATTACTCCACATCTGAGGATTGGGTCAAATGTGATGTTAATGATTTATTCGGCGATGTCAATATTACTTATGTTTTTGTCACAAATTACTCCACATCTGAAGATTGGGTCAAATGTGATGTTTATGATTTATTCGTTGATGTCAATATTAAAAAGAAATGTGTGCGTATCGTGGGTTATCACTAGAAAGATACACTCGGGCAATATTTATGGTATTTCAATCCTCAGTGCATTTTGTGTAATACCCTGTACATGTATATGTCATAGCAGTATCATATTCAACCAATCGTGGTCCACTGAATCAAACTCTGCGCCCATAGCAGTACATTGATCGAGTTACTTTACTGACGCTTCAGGAACTGGATGATAAGTATGATTCACTGAGAGATAAGCTGTTGCTGGAGGCTCTAATGAGGCAGATAGGAGAGGCTGAGTGGCAGCGGCTCAGTGAACAGGAGAGGCAGAGGAGATTGGCCATGCTCAAACTACAGGAGAGAAAACTGAGGAAAGAGGGTCAGTGGAGTATTGTCAAGTTTCAGAATACTTACTCTATCTATGTAATCGGTAGCTTTGTATGATTATGTTGCTTAAATTAATATAAGCAGGTGGTTGGGTGGGAGCCTCCTGTGCCCATGTGACCTCTGAACTAAGGGGCATCTGTAAGCTGATTTATTGTGGTTCGAAATTTTTTTTAGAAGAAGTGTTTTTAGTTCCAAACTTAAACATTCAAAAAATTACTTAAAGTTTGTGCCCTTAGAGGAAGAATTTGTTGAGGATTTAGGGTAAAACTAGTTTTCTGTCAATACTCCTAGAATACGTTTGTTGTATTTATTCATTCTGCAGGTAAATTTGATGAACTGTCAAAACTCTTAGGGGATCATGAATTGATGGAGAGAAACCTACGTGATTTGTTAGGAGGAAGTCGAGCTGAGGCAGAAAGAAAGTTGAGAGAGCGGCTGGCAGAGAGACAAAGACGTCTAGCTTTAGGTAAGCTGTAGTGGCAGAGAGACAAAGACGTCGTGCTTTAGGTAAGCTGTAGTGGCAGAGAGACAAAGACGTCTAGTTTTAGGTAAGCTGTAGTGGCAGAGAGACAAAGACGTCTAGCTTTAGGTAAGCTGTAACCCCAAGCCAATCAATTCACTTCACAATAATTTCAGTATTTTATTGTAAAAAGTCTTTTATGTGAATTTTCTCTTCCGAAAGACTGAAAAGATACTGAAACAAGAAAGAAAGTCGAAAATGATTGAGTTAGTGGCCAAAGTTTGAAATGTACATGTTTTTATAACAGCTCTGGCAAAAATTAAGATAGCCCTGTCAAATTTGCCTTAATAAGCATTTATTGGACATTACTACCAACTTAAGAAGAATTTTTATTTAGAACGGCTGATAAAGTGTTTTACTATAATTGCCATTGATATAAATAAGTATGTTCCCGTTTGAGCCAAATCTAATGTGTGATTCTGAAATACCCTGACAGGTGAGAATATAGAAGATGAGGATGATGAGAGTAGCGAGCAGGTGGACAGTTCTGGGAATGTACTCATCGACCTAGAGAAGAGATATCAACAAGAAAGAGATGAACTTTTAGCTAAACTTCATGGTAATTGTCTTTATTTCGAAATCCTTCCAGATCAAATAATTGGCAAAAGGCAGTAACTCGTTTTAATAGTACTTATTTTAATAGTGCTTATATTTGTTTATTACACTTCGATATATTCTTCTGATTTTTCTGATATGTGCGACAGTGCAAGCTTGGCTTGTGAAAAGAACATGAGTTTTGTTTTCCTTCCTTTGAAAAGTATGATTTTTGGCACTCACATTGAGCTGTTTCCAGTCAGGGTGGCTTGGGAATCCATGCTTTAATCTTTAACTTTGCTCTTGTAGGCAATATTAGCCTGCTTTCTGTGAATGTATACGAGTTGGAAGCTCACAGCAGGCTTGGGATATCGCACTGTGGTTTTTAACAGGGGCCACTCTTCAGTACAATATTTTTATGTAAGATAAACCCAATTCATTTCTAAATAACTTTTTGTAGGGTTCTCTTTGTAAGAGCAGGACGTTCCAAGTCTTGCCATGCTAACTTTGTTAAGCATTGAAAGGACATTATTTTTCCTAAAAGCAAAATATTTCACATCTTCTGGCTGTGATTAGTGGAAATTTACTGTTGGTTTTGCAAACACCAATCAATCATTCAATCAATCAATCGTTTTATAGGTTATGAATCTCATTTCATGAGTGAGAAGGAAAGACAGGCTGAGTTACTGCGTCTTAGGCGTGAGAAGAGACTGGCTGAAAGAGAGGCTAAGTTTGACGAGGCGGCTCTGGCACTTGGACTGATTGAGAGGGAACAACAAATATCTGATAAGTAAGCTTAAAAAAATGTTAAGGTAAAGTTTGGCACCCATATTTGCATGT
>JAVFBZ010149748.1:9986-40798 GCA_032466195.1 Katharina tunicata
TCAAGGTGGTTTCCTTCACCCGTCGGGCTGACAGTCATGATCAAGGTGGTTTCCTTCACCCGTCGGGCAGTCATGATGTTGGGAGTGAAATAGCTAGCCTTCACTTAACTCGAAAATGTCTTAAGAGCACATATCAAACAAATGATCAGGTTACGGTCACTTGAAGTGTGATAAAATCTTTAATATTTCACATCTATGTATAAAAAACAAGGTTGGTCACTTTCAAAGCGCTATGCTTTGTTTGATAGATTAACATGTATTACGCTGTTCTAAGGCTATATCACTCATACAAAGAAGACCTCAAAATAATATGTGCAACAGTGCAAGTAACTGTAATACAGCTTGGATATTACATCTCCCCAGGGTTCACACATGGACAGACAAGAAACCATAGGATATACCTGGCGATCTGTATTATTAGTTTATCATGTACCAATATGCATGTATAATCCCAGGAGGACGAACCATTAATCACATTTTCTTCCCGCTTTATCCAAGGGCAGTGGTGTGCATGTGGAAGGACAGGCAAACCGAGAAAAAACAAGGTGTTTTAAATTTCCATGTTCATCTTCCACTATTAAAGTGTGATAAGAACAACTGCATGTTGACATTTCTGTGAGCTCAACGCTGATAATCAGATTAGTATCAGTGTAGAAATTTGCTATCGATTCAGTCATTGAAACAGATTAGATATGACTGGCATGGCACTCGCATAAAGGGAGCCCAGTTATGACACAAACCACTCATTGGATGAAGGTGGACGCAATGGTGTCTTATTTGTATAGCGTTCTATATCGTTCTCTATCCAGTTTTCTTTATGAGCAGGTTTCATAGGCTATGTTTTGGTGAAAAAGTGACCCGCATATCATTAATTTTAAAAACAAAAAACAACATTCAAGTTCACATATTTTTTTAATGTTTTATTACTCTCCCAAAGTATTATTAATACAATACCTATTCCATCAGCTTCAACATTTCTCCAAAATCGGAAAGCTTTTTTAAAAGCCAGCTTTGGTTACAATTCCAGAGAAACAAAAACAAACATGTCAAATTTATTGACAAGACATTCAAATATATATAAATTTCTATTTATATGTGTATATAATGATAGTCTGGTTTACCATCACCTTATTTCAGCAGAGGACAAACAAAGTAATAGTGACCTGGCTTGATAAAATAAATGCCAAGTCCCCTAATAATTCCCCAAAAGTAAAAACAAATCAAAAGTAAGCATGATTAATAACATTATTGAGTTGTTACATGAAAATGATTAAATTTGAAAGGAACATCCACTTATTAATATCACTCGTCAGGTAATCTCACACCTGGAGCAACTTGCATATTTACCTTATAAGACTAATTTACAGTAAGTAGATACACACTCAGGTGTAGCTGGCAGGTTTGGGGCCTGCCGTGGCTTAAATCTTGGGCTGGGATTTATACAGGTGTGTTTGTGTTAACTGCAGATAGTTAGACGCCCCAAACCTTCGGTCCTGCCACACTGACAAAATCACACCATTTTTCAACATCAAGTTTTCCGATCAAGTGAGCTTTTCTGTCAGTAACTTTTGCTTCTTTCACACAATTCTTCATTCAACAAACTCATAAATATAACTTTTTTGCTAAAAAGATGAACTGTACAATTTGTTTTCAATATTTTATAAAGTAAATATCGTATTGACAGATGTAAAGAAGTCAAAACGTCTCGCACAGACAAAAATAATACAGAAATTTCAGATATATCGCGGTCCCTTTAAAAACAGTGACACACACAGACAGTGGAGTCGGAGAACACACCCATACTGGCCAGAACAAACCGGAAATTATCATATCGAGGTTGTTTTGCCTTTTTAACAAATATTATAGAAAATAAGACTTTAAGTTTCTGGTACAATTTGGCAGACTCAGGTTTATAGTACATTAAGGGCTCAGCATACTTTGGTTTCTGTTGATGTACATGTTTAAAGGTTTCACTTGTATATAAAAAAAAAATTTAAAAAAATTTGTTTTACCAAACTATCCCAAAGGAACGTACAACATGGACATGCTCGGTGACCTTTGTGCTGATCACAGGACCAGAATGACTAGTGAAATGAACATGATCCAGAATGAACTGGTTTCGTCTACAATCGGGTCAAAAATCAACAACCATGACAACAGTGTCACATGATGGCTATGAATAACATGCAACAAGTGACGAGTGAAATGCAATAAAAGGCTCTATCCCCTTGATGTCGCATATAATGTCAAATATTTACAGCGCAGTTGTTTTCTTCATTTATTACTTTGCACGATAGAAGAAGTGAGAACAGCAAATATTTTCTCGGACACAAAACAAACCTTACACTGAAAAGTACTGATTATTGCAAGTCAAATTTGGAGATAGAAAAGGAAATGTCTGACAAAAAAGATAGTTGACAGCTAGCCGTTGAAACTGTCAAATTAGGACTTTCAAACACATGTGTTTAAAGATATGTAGGCAAGCTTCTGAAAGTGATGTCAGTGAGAAGCATTTTGGTTTTCTACTTGGTGCGGTTGAAGCCAGGTCCCCAGGCTTTGGTTGGCCTAGGAGGTGCTACTGCTGCCCCAAAGGATGGGAACTCTTCAGTACTGGAGGTGTCAGGAGCCCTGTCCCAAGGTGCTCCCTTAACAACAAACTCTCGCTGGACATTTCCTGGGCCACTGCTGTCCGAATCCCGTTTACTTGGGGGACGTTGTAACTGCTGCAGGTATTCTTGATCAGTCACGTCTTGCAACTGAAACAACAAAGAAAACACACTATCATTGTATGAAAACAAAACTTATCTGCCCAAGTGTCCTGATTGTCAATCTGGGTTCCTTGTTTGTCAAAAAAACTGTTTCAATCAAACTGAAAACGTCTTCGTTTTTTGTTGTCTTTAAAGTTGATTATTCATTAACAAAACTTGTTTAAGAATGGCAAAGACGTCAGAAAATAAGTTTTATATACAGTAGAGCAATAGGTCATTGAAAATTTTTGGGGTAAAGTTTTTTTTTTTTTTTATTTTCGTAATTTTTTTTTTCATAACCATAGTTCGATTATTTATTTTTGTTTAATGTGGAGTTTGCTTGAGCCCAACCACTCCCCCTTTTCTTGTTAAGAAACTTACGAATTCCTCCTCAAGGTTAAGCAGATGATCTTTGCAGTCATACACATCGTCTTCTTGACCCATTATCGTCACCATATCAGGGTCATCCTTGTCCGCACGAGGAAAGCGAATGTCAACTTTAAAATCGTCCATTATTTTACGGACACCTCTCCCACGAGCTCCAATTATTCTAGAATGAATGCGACTGTCAACACGAACTTCAATCTCAGTCATGTCTTCCTGCAATGCCAACAATCATAATTAATTATGTGTATATACATGTAATTCAACAAAAAGCGCCAACAAAGCCCCTCTTTATATATTTACATTCTACAGACCATAAATATTCTTTTGAAAATCTGTCAAACAATATTTGTCTAAAACTAAAATATTTTTTGCAATAATTGCAGTCAAACATTACAACTTAACACAACCTCTTCACTTAAAATCTGTGATACAAAAAATCTGTAATTTTTTTAATTTACCAATTCTTGGACGATGCGTAGAATTTCTTCACGGGCTGACTCCGTGTTTTTCTCAAAACCAGTGATTGTAATAAGGTTCTGGCTGTCGTCAGCCTTATCGGGGAACTGCACATTAACATCATGGTCAGCCCTGATCTTACTGATCACTGCCCCTTTACGCCCAATGATTTTTGGATGATGAACTGGATCAACTTCCACCGTCAACTGGAAGCTCCTTAGTGCCTGTTGACAAATTTCATTTTGTTTATTTTCTTGGATGCAGTATGCTATTATCTTAGATTATTTTAGCTTACAATTGAAAAAGTGAATAAATGCTTGTTTGATGAATGTTTAATAAGTCATAATAAGATGACTAAATGCTAATTAATTCCTTCTTAGATCTTTTCAAAATAGTATTATTAAAATAAATGTATATTCAGAAGACAATCAAATTGAGTGGAAAGATGAAAATTTTGTAATGCTGAAGTTCCCAAACCCACTGATCATATAGGTATTCATCAGTTAAGAAACCTTGAGCACTGCGTTAAACACCAATCAATCCAATCCAATCATCAGCTAAGACTACAGTAGAAATACTTCAGAAACTGACATACTTTAGCTGTGACAATTTTGGTTTCTAGCACAACCCAATTAAGATGACATAATGTTAACAACAAATACCTTTTCTTCTTTCTCTGCCTCCAGCTGCTCAACTTTCTCCTCCAGACCTACTTTAGCCCTGGCCACGTTAGCAGGTGCCCCGGAGACCAGTATCGTGTCACTCTCCTGATCCAGAGGAGGGATAGAGATGCTCACGTCATACTCATCCATCATACGACGAATATCACGACCCTTTGTCCCGATGATGAAACGATGGAACTCGTTAGGGACTGTCACCTCTTGGGTGATGGGCACAAGGTCCTGACAAAATCAAAACAAAACAGAGATTTTCAACAAGTTTCTAAGGTGAAACAATGTTTTTTTGTTCTACAGAACTTAAATTTCCAGGTCTGACTAAACAATGCACATAACAGCTAATTATTTTTTTGATTTCTTTAGTGAGAATATTGTTAATGTTACAATTTTGCTTCGTGATGTATGGTACACTAAAGGATTAGTTAGTACATTTAATTGGGGTTTTACGCCATACTTAAAGTTATTTCACCCATGACAGTGTGCCAGCCCAATCAGTGAAGGAAATCTTCTGAAAGGATGCTGGAAACAAAGAAAACGCCACAATTGGTTTACAGGACACCACAACAAATAGGCTTCCTTATGCCCTTTACCTCAGAGAGCACCAGCGAACAGGAGGTTCCCACCTAACCTTCCACAAAAACCTAAAGGAACCCTTGCGAAAAACAATCCACAATCTCTGCAGCTGTAGATGTTGTAGGTAAAGGTATTAAAAATAACACCCAAAAAATGCTGACTCACAAGAAGGGCAGCCTTGGCAGCTTCACAGTTCTCTGGCTTCCCAGTGATGATGATGATGTCACATTTATTAGGTTTGTCTCCATCACCGTTTGTTTCAGAGGCAGCATCCCCATTCATCACCACTTCCTCGGCACCGTTCTCGCCAGGTTTCTCTACAAACATACCATTGTTTTGATCTTATTTGCATGTGCCAAAGCTCAGTAGATAATCTATTGGACTTACAAACCCCTTTGAATGTGCTGTAGGTTTATCAGAGCTGTACAGTAGATTGAGCTGCTACCCACTTGCTTACATGTAACTGATAATTAAGCCTAAAAATACCTATACCAACATGACTATCCTTTTTGGAGATATTTCTTATTCTATACTACTGGGGTAGCCACTATATAGTAAATTACTCGGAGTACAAAAACTTACCAGCATTATTATTAACTGGCCGATCGGGGAACTTAATTCCAACCTCGTGCACTTTGGTAACCTCTTGAACTTTGACCCCCTTGGCCCCCATAACTGTTCTGTGGTACTTTTGAGAAATAATACACTCAATGGTCACTTGAGAATCCTACAGAATAAAAAGTGTTAAATTTATTAATATGTCCAACAAACAGAAAAAATATTTGCAAGATTGTTCAAGCAATGTAAAGAATACCAGATCATATTTATATGCTTTCCACTGCCCAAAACAATAATTAAAATGGCTGAGTAATAAATACTTTCAATAAATTTTAATGAACAGTTTCCTGTGCAAAAAAAAATAAAAAATTAGTTATACAGTTATTGACATGGATACACGACATAACACAAGCAAAGCCACATGGCAGGCAGTATAAACATTCAAGCTTGAATGAAATGTTGTTTGTTTCATTCAGAAAGTTACTAACAAGATTTTCGATTTGTGGGATAACACTCTAATACTGAACTGATTCTACAAAATTTTGCAGGCGGAGACCCTTTGGGAATTGAACCCACTAACGATACAAGCTTGAAGACTATAATTACCAAGTCATCCACGATCTCCAGGATCCTTTTCTTAGCTCCCTCGACACAGTCCTTGGAGCCCTTCAGTACGACCTTGTCGCTCTTAACTCCGCTACGAGGAAAGGAAACTGTCACCCCACCAAAATCATCAGCGATATTCCTCAATACTTCTCCTCGTCTGGCAACAAAATGGCGATGATGTTTGGGATCAACGTTAATCGTGGCCTCCACAATCTTGTCCTAGAAGAAACAAAAAGATATATTGTGTAAAATATGAACAGGCAAACAAGATACAGATTGTAGGACAGCTGAAGATGACCTTAGAGCTACCCTACTTGTACCTACTGCTGCTTTGGGGAACAACGAAGTTTGTAACTAAATTCTAGTAAAGTTCAAAAAATTTTCACTAGTTTATATATGAAACTCAGTACAGAAAGAGCGCTATGCAGATTATTACACTATTCTACGCTTTCAGAGAAACAGGGTCTCTATCATCAAAGAAAATGGGAAATGTACCAGTCAACATTTTGTTCAATGCCTGACACCCTCGTGATATTAGAGCCTTTTGACCTGACACATAAGTATTTAAACTTTTTCCGGAGGTGTGACATTTCCTATGAACTAAGGCTGTACAGCTGCTTATTTCTGCAGTTGTGTGACAGGACGTATAATTCTCCCTACTCAACATAGTGTATGTATTTCGTTAGACCTGTGACCTACCAGATCTTTGATGAGAGACTCCAGCTCTATCTTGGCTTCATCCACGGACTCCTTCTTCCCCATAATGGTGATAGTCTCCTGGTCAGTGTCTCCGCTAGATGGGAAGATTACACGGGCACCTGTCTTTTCTCGAACCTAATCAACAAAAAAAGTTCAACACATGTTTACTTGTTTGCTTCGTGGGTGCAACATCAGGGCCTGATCCAGGCCGATTTCCAACCAGTTCAATAGGGTTTGGGCCCAGCAAGTTTGAAAGTAAAAGTAAGAATAAAAAAAAACATATTTGCTTGTTTACCAAATCACCATCAGAACTGTCCCTTACAAAGCTAAAAATTGTGAAGTCAAGCTATGGCCCTTTCACTAGGTTGGTGGGAAAGATATGGAGAAGATAATGCATATATTTAAAAATCAGACATGCAGGTTTGAACATATAAAGTGAATGCTGTACTCTATCACAGGAAACAAAGAATTTGAAATAAACCGTTAACCTACCTTTTTAATATTAGCCCCTCCTCTTCCAATGAGAAACTTATGGTACTCTGGTTTAGCTTTAACCTCACAAGTAAAGCCGGACAATTGCTGGAGAAAAAAAATACAGAATTTTAATTCCTCAAATCAAAGAATTCATAACCTTGTATATATTTGAATTTTATGCAATTTTTTTTGTTGCCTGCGGCTATAACAAACACTTTTAATCAACTTTAATTCAGGGCTACATACTATAACTACAATGCAGCAACACACAAGTCATTGGGGTCATTGATTGATTTGTTTGTCAGATTGATTGGGGTTTATGCCATTCTCAAGGTTATTTCACTTATATGATGGCATGCCAGCCCAATAGGTGAAAGAAACCAACGTAAACAACGCTGGCAATAAGCAAGACAGGACAAAACATTTACATAACATTAACAAAACAGCCACAACAAATCAGCATCAGGTCCCCCTTAGCTCAGAGAGCACCAGGTCACAGGAGGCTCCCACCCAACCACCCGCCCCTTAGCCCAGAGAGCACCAGGTCACAGGAGGCTCCCACCCAACCACCCACCCCTTAGCCCAGAGAGCACCAGGTCAGAGGAGGCTCCACACTCTAGAGAAAGATAACTTACCTTCTCACTGGTGAGATCCATGAGTTGTTTCTTGGCCGTCTCTACGTCGTCTTTGGGCCCTCTGATCATAACTTTATCACTCTTACTACCCTCTGGAGGGAAGCGAACGTTCACACCTCCACATTCCTCCATGATAGCCCGAATCAAACGCCCTTTAGCACCGATCAGAGAATTGTGAAATCTGTGAGGAATTTCCACTGATATCTCCTTTATATTTCCCTACAAGAAGAATGATCAGTTTAATTACCTGGTGGTTAATACATTATCCAACCGTATCATATGATTAACACCCCATTTCCAAACAGAAGAGACCTACATGTACCCTCATAACGAGCGGCCTGTTCTCAAACTGACGACACCTACTTCTATCATGAAGGACGAATTTCGGAATTGATGGGTCTGATTGATGGACTCAAAAACAGATGGGCACTTTAAGTTACCCACATGAACAGAAAAATTAAATTCAGTCCAAAAAGGAAAAAACCTTCAACTTTCCTGCCATTTAAAAGATTGTTTAAGAATTGGACTAGTCAACTTGTCATAGACTCTTTACCCAGGTTGATTCATTTGCTTACCAATTCCGCTTGGATAGCCTCAATACGAGTCTTGGCTTTCTCCACGTTGGCTTTCTTGCCGGTGATGAGGATCACATCAGAGTCGGCATTTTCATTGGGCAGATCTATCCTCGTGTCCGTTTCATCGCGAATCTGTTCAAGTTTGGATAAAATATACAAATTAATCAGCAGACCGGCCTAATGTGCAAAATTTGAGCTAGCAAATTATCCAGCTTCCATTCGACATGCTAACAGTAATACGCTTGGACTGTCATAACTTACAGCTACATGTATGTACGTTCTCTTAAACCTCATTTTATTTCAAGGATAGAACAAGCCTCTGTACAGGCTTTATTCTCACCCCATGCAATCTCTTCTTTGTCTATAATTAAATGCTTGAACAATTGATAATGCATATATCTGTACCCATGTCTTTATTTTGGGTTAATAAATAAATATATAAAAAATATGAATATTTAATTTCATTCATATTTAACACGTAATACATCAGCTTCTTTAGTAGTGTTGGGGTATCTGCTTAGATAGGCGTAAATTATTTATAATTTAATCTGACCAGTTTGTTCAATTCATTTATTTGGTTGGTTGGTGTTTAACGTTGTACTCAAGGGTATTTCACCTAGATGACGAGGAAAACCGAGAATAAATCACAGAAGAATCACCCAATCATCTCCTCGGCCAACCAGTTTGATCAAAATAGAATTAATATTCATACATAGTTGTTACCTATACAAGCAAAGATCCTCAAGGGCCTCTCAAATGCTTAGATAAAGAAACCATGAAATACCTTTTTAATATTAGCGCCTCCTTTTCCAATGATATTTTTGTGAAACTGTTTGAAAATTTGCACTGAAGACTGGTAATTATTTACAACCTGCCACAAGAAACAAAAAATGTGTAAATAATTACAATTATTAAAGAAAAAAGATGAACAGTCCAGATTACCCTTTCAGGTATACTGACTTTAATACTCTTATTTCTGTTAATGTTCTGGCATATTGTAGACTCTAAAAACAGAAAATTGTATTCTCTAGTTAAATATTTCACTTTAACTGTTCAATGCCGGTACAAACTATTACAAAGCCTGAACAATGCAAGAACTTGCAGATTTGTGCAACAAATAAATAAACCCTGTCTGGCATACAACAGCATACAAAGAGCCATGAACATACAAGGCTTGCTGTGAATATTACCCTAAATCCTCAACAAATCCGACCTCTGTGTGCGAAAACTTTAAGTAATTTATTGAATGTTTAAGTGTGAATTTGGAACTAAAACTTACATTTTCAGATAATTTAAAGTCTAAACTTAATAAAAATTTCAAAATTGTATGTCTACACTTCCTACCCTTTGCATAAAATGTAGTTTTATAAGTTGTAAATGGGGTCGAATTTGTTGAGCATTTAGAGTACTATTTAACAATAAAATACAGTTTATTTACATTAAGTTTTTGTCTTTATTCCACCTACAGTACAACAAAAAGATTGTCTTGAAATTAAAATAACTTACCATCTCCTGGGTTAATAGTGTTAAATGTTTATAGCACTTGTCGACTTCGGTCTTGAGTCCCCTGAGCGTAACTACATCACTCTTCTTTCCCTGCTCCGGGAAGGTGATTTGAACCTGGTTAAACTTATCACGAATCTCTCGGATGTTCTCACCCTTTGATCCGATAATTGTTCGGTGGAAACGCTGTTCAATTATGATATCCCGAGATTTCTCATTTTCCTAACAAATAAACGAACAAACAAAGATTTAATAAAAGGATAAGTTAGAGGGATCTCTTTTCCTTGCAGAAGGAATTCTTTTCATATGCTTGATAAGATAAAATAATTGTTTTCCTTGTTATGAAAGTGAAACAAAAAGCAAATATAGATTAAACCAGTTAAGTTTAATTAAGTTAATTTTCACAAAAGAAATCATTCTTCATTTTAGATAAAACATTTAAGGTAAGAAAGTAAACAATGCAAAACACAAAAATACAAAAAAAGTAAGGCTTGAGTTTCAGTGATTTCTGAGAAAGTGAACTCTAATGCAAAGGAATGTTTGATGAAGAATAGTGAGAAGTCCATTAAAGGGAATAAACCCTGAAACACAAAACCGCTGAAACCACTAAACAGCAGTAAAGGGAGACAACTCTTTACTCACCATCCTGGTGGCCATCTCTTGAAGTTCTTGTTTGGCCTTAACAACTCCTTCGGGGTTGCCCTCAATTCTGATTATATTACTGTTCTCCCCATCAGCAGGAATACGTATTGCCACACCCGTTTCATTCTTAATGCGCATAACTGGAAATATATATTAAACATTTGAACACAAGGTCTACACATGGATACAAAAATAGACAACTTATTCCAAAAGTTAAGGCTAATATTTATGCTTACTTCTACATTTGTAAAAATGTCACTTGTACAAAAGATAAATTGGTTAAAATTTAAAACAAGTTTAAAAGTCCTTTAAAGCAACATTTTGTCACAAACTTTAGTAGTGCTCATCTACATCTGATAAATTACATCAAAATTGTATCATAATTCTACAAAAAGTTGTAGCTTATAAAAACATTTTAAAAATACATATGCAAGATGTTAAGTACTAAAGACACCAAATATTTAAAAGACAAGGAAAAAGCCAGTTTGGTCATCAATACAAAGTGGACAAATTGATTACCATTAGCCCCACTTTTTCCGATGATGTGCTTGTGGAATTTATTGTCGATAGTTATCTCTGCAAAATCCATACGTCCTTGCTAAAAGTCAAACAGAAAATAATGAACATTTCATTAGTTGATTAATGAACATTTATTCTTCCTTTTACTCTACATATCAGTCAAAAAATTCCTGCATTGATATCCACAGCTCTGGAAATCTACCGTATCTGCTGCCGTCATGTTGTTTAACGGTGGTCTCTAATGGTGGCATGCCAAATGAAACCAAAAACATGGATTGGGCTGTGCTTTTTGTCTTTCTTAAAGTTAATTTAATCCTATTATAATGATTGATTGATGTTTTTTAACGCCATGCTTGTGAACATGTCACCAGGGACAGTAACACAATCATAACATGTGTTAGCTCTGATGGGAATATATTGTACCTCCAGTGCTAAGAATAAGCTTGACATTCTGCTCTAGACTGGAGGCCATGTTATAGTTTGATTCTAAAACTGAAGCTATCATCAGCAGGGGTATGAGGGCTTTCTTAAAGAAAAAGGATTACTTACATGTATAAGTCCAAAACTAGGAGAAATACCGCAGTGTGCCTCTTAGGAGTTTCCTTACTGCTTAGTTATGTGGATCAATTTAAAAAAGTGTCCTCTACAGACATAATTTAACGATGAAGATGTGTAGTGAAGTACTTACTACATCTCTGACCACTATTTCCAGAGCTTTTACGGCAAGGTCCACTTCCTCAGGTGGGCCTTCAACAACAATCTTATCCTGGCCCTCCTTAAACTCTATGTGTACCTGAGAACATCAACAAAACAAACATACACATAAATACACAACAAAAACAAGACACCTGTATGTAATCCTCTCAGTCCTTCAATTGTGTGGGTTTGACATAATACTTGGTTATTTCGCTTAAGTCATGGTGGGCAGCCAATTGGTTGACGGAAACCAAGACTTGCTGGCAACATTAGACATACGATTAGCACAGGACGAAAACATGCCATTAATACAAATCGGCTTCCTGGTGCCCCTTAGCTCAGAATCATCAGAGTTTAATAGATCGATTGATAGAACAAGGTTTTACGCCAAAGTTAAGGTTATTTCACTCATAACAGGGAATGCCAGTATAATGGGTTAAGGGAACCACCCTTAGCGATGCTGCCAAAACACAAGACACCACAGGACATTAAAGGACAGAAAACAGGACACCTCAACAATCAGCTTCCCTCGACTCAGAGAGCACCAGGGCACAGGAAGCTCACACCCAATCATCTTCGGTCAGATTTAAATACTGTTTTTTTATAATATTTACCTTTGTAAAGTCGGCCATGATTATCCTGACGTTAGCGCCTTTCTTGCCGATGATGAACCGATGTAACCAAGCTGGAGCAGCTACTTCGGCAAAGATCACGCTGTTTGCCTACAACAACAACAAAATGTATTTCTACTTCCCTTACATACAAACAAAACAAAACAAAGATTGAACTGTGCTGTTGATCTGAGAGAGCACAGGTATATTGCAAATTTCATTCAAGTACTGATAGTTTCTATGGTAACAGAAAAATGTACACAAGGTGGGTATGAAAAAGGCACATATTATTTTCTTAAAACAAAAATTAAGGCAATATCATGCCCTTGTCAATTAAGCATTAAATTTTCTATGAAATATTGAGTTGATCATATTGTGTAAATAGCTTGGTGCTTTTATCATTCATTTAAATGATGGATTTATTCCAACAGTAGGTGACAACACTATCAAAAGTATGTAGTCACTAGTGCTGGAAAGGTAATGAAGAGAGAGCTGACTTATAACATGATTCCCTTAGATACAGGGCCGAGTGTTAGCAAGGAGGGATCTGGGTATCCACAAAGTCATGCTAGGTAGCCTCATACCAAGTTTAACACAAGACAAATAAAGTGTTAAATGAGGCGATATTCTCTGCTAAAAGGTGATTTGAGAAACCCTATTTTGAATTACCAGACAACATTATGGAGATTTGCCTAACTAATGTGTAACAGCAGGGTTGTATATACCTTGGAATAAACAAGGGTTAGAGCTGGTCCCAGTTTATCTTGTTCGCCGCGTAAAGTTATTGTCTCAGAGTTGCTGTCAAGAGGAGGAACTTCCACGGATACGCCCGTGGCGGCCAAAATCTCCTGGATGTTTGTACCTCTTGGTCCAAAGACATATTTATGCTGAGACTTTCGGACCTCCACAGAAACAGTCTGGCATTTTTTCTTCTAAACAGAAACATTGCTTTATTTGTTTGACAATAATAAATTATATCACTTCTTTCTAGCAATGTTACTGTTCTTGCCACATATGTTGCCAAAAAATCAGTAGTTTTTGTTTCTGTGTATTTTTAGATATTGGCACAGACCATCAACTCAAATCAACAATAAGGTTGAACACAAGGGTTTTAAAAAAAGTCAGCCCAATTGAGAATGATTTTTCACTAAAAATGTTAACCTTTCTTAACAAATTTACAATTTTTTCGCAGATTCTAGACAAAATAATATTTTGTTAAACATCATAACAAATTTACAAGTGGTGTTACTTTTCTGAACAATTCATCCTACAACACACATCGAGTTTCAATTAATTGATTTCATTCAGAACCACAGAAATGAGCACTTCATACCTTTTCTTCACATATTCTCATGATGGTATCTTTACATTTCATAACACCTTCCTTCTCTCCTGATACCACGATCTCATCCTTGATAACGCTGGGAGGGGGAACGTGAATTCTCACTCCAGTCTCCTCGATCAACTGTTTTATAATACTGTTATTTGGTCCGCAAACAAATGGATGTAGCACTTTGGGAACAGGCAAGCGTTCAAACGCAAGCTTTGCCTACGAAAGAAAATATATTTGGTAGTTTGTAGTGTTAGGTGATTAATGAAATGGGATGACAATTTTACATTTTGTTTTGGATGTCTTGGAAATGTAAGAGGACATCATTAAGTACCACATGAATCCAACATTTACATCAAATGCCTCCTAGTCCTACACAATTGCCTTTGACCCGCCCTTAATAAATTTACATAATTTCCCCTGAACACAAAATCATAATTTTCTTTCCAAATCCTACATTAGACACATCATTATTTTAAGAATTTCTCCCCCAGACAAGGGATTTCACTCGAACTTTGGTTGCTTAATTTTCCAGGGGTGCCTTTAATTCTTAAAACTGTTTTTGCTAATGCATGACGAATGCCTGAAATTAAGAATGTTTACTGGCTCATAGGAAATGTCTAACATCTAATTGCTTTTACTATTAGAAATATTGTTACCTGTTCGTCAGAAATACAGAGCAGTTCATGGCGCGCCTTCTCAATGCCCTCCTTAGTTCCAATAATACGAATGTTCTCGTTGTTTTCATCAGCTCTGGGAATAGTGATCTTAGTGGCGGTGACCATCTCCAAGTCCTGCAGCTTCTTACCACTTTTGCCGAGAATAAAACGATGATGTTCACGCGGGATTTGGATCACAATGTTAGCCTGTCAAATGACACAAGAACAGCTTGATTAATTTAAATTAGGATTTGATAACAGAGTTTTAATTTAGACAGTATAGAAGCTTCATCTGCTCTAGACACCACAAGGACATTCGGTGATTGAGTTTTATTCATTTCTTAATTTGATTGACTAGTAATTGACTAGGTTTGTTTATTTGATTGTTTGATTGATGTTTAACGCCGTACTCAAGAGTATGACGACTAATTAATTTGAGTTGCTGGTGTATGGTGGAAAACCAGAAAGAAACCTCGTAAAAAAACACCCCGCGAACTCCGCAGCCACCAGAAAACTTCCCTTATATACCTAAGGTCTACAGGGGGGGATTGAACCTATTCCGGGAATAGTACTAGAATAATCTATGCTAACTTAGTAGTTCATGGGTTATTTCCCTACCTGAGTCTGGAGCTGATTCACAAGCATCCTTCTAGCTTTCATCACAGCATCGCCCTTTCCATGAATCACCACTGTCAAACTCTGGTCACGCGCTAAACTCATCTCAATCGATACACCTAAAACAACAACCCCCACCATTATAAGCTGTCAAACTCTGGGCAGGCGCTAAACTCATCTCAATTGATACACCTAAAACAACAACCACCACAATTCCAAGATGCACTGAATTTCTGACTGCTTCTTTAATTGGTGCAGTGATGCAACACCAAAAATTATTTATCCCATATAGTTTTTATAGGTATGATTGGTATCATACTTCGCTTATTTGACGGTGCGCAGTCTTAGTCAGTAATGGAAACCACTTTTGGTGCCACTGGCAACAAACATTCACAACTCAAGAACAGGAAGTAAACCATGTCAGGGATGTCACTACAACAATTTGGCTTCATGTTGCCCAATAATTTAGAGGGCGATGGGCATAGGAAGCTCTCCCCGACCCTCCCCCATATGATACTCTGTCTACTACACCAGTGAAGCAGACCACACAGCGATCTCTGAATTCAGTCAGATGTCAAACTGTTTTGATACTCACAAGTTAAAATCACATCTTAACTGCTCAAATTGCTGCAGAGAGCTATTATTTATGAGTTGACTCTTGGTTAATGGTGTAAGAACTAAAGAGAACTAACCATTTCTCTGCATGATGTCTTTGCAGATCTTGGCCTGGTCCCCCTCTTCACCAAATCCATGTTCATCAGCCTCTTTAAACCTTCTCTCTTCCAGGGGAACAATAAACACCTGTACCACACACAGATAGTCCAATATTAACTCACTATTTATTGTTTCGTGTTAAATGACAAACTTTTTAAGGGTATGGAGCAAAACCAGGAAGAAACCTTGTAAAACCCACTCCAAGATGTCGGCAGCTAATGGAAACTTCCCTAATAACTGTGAGAAATTCTAATAAGGATGTATGGATTCCAACTTAGTTTATTTAACGCAACGTGTCATTGCCATTAGATACCATATGCTTTAAAATGTCAGCATAAATACTGAAATGTTGCAATTAATTAAACTAGAAGCTGTAATCCATGTCTCGAGTTTTGTTATATCATGTTAAGGCATTCTCAAAAATATTATCATGGAGGTTATATACTTTATATTTGTCTTTTTCGCTGTATTGAAAAATTGTTTTCTTTCTCCTCATCCTGGACATAAATATTATGGATTTATTATCTTAATTTTCTATTTACTAGATGTTTGTTTGAGCTCTCTGAGTGTAAAACTCAATCAAACAGACCACACGAGGGCACAAGACCCACGCAACAATAGCCTTTAATTACTTTAATATATCCTTACCTGTGTACACTTAGATGTTGGGACAGCAAATTTCGTATTCCAGGGGCCATGCTCTACGCGAGGTGGTAATTCTTTCCCAGAATCCCCTGCTAGGGCTGGGAAAGCCTCGTCGTAGGTGGGCGGCTCAAACGCCTCATCTTCAACGTTAGGGATGGGCCCCTCTGGGGCTGAAATCATGTCCGAACTCATAGTCAGTGGTCGGTTCCAAGTCGTACAGTACAAAAAACTGAAAAAAAAACACAGTACAGAACACATGCAGTAAGAATTCAGAAAAGAAAATGTTGGGTGTGGTACTTCAGTTCAGTCGACAGCAAACAAAGATAAAAAAAATTCAATTTTGTTGTCCTTATATCTCCAATACCTCATCTCAGATGGCTACAGATCAGGAACTTATTTAAAAAACATTCCAGCCCTGAATGTCTTAAACCTAGTAAGTGTAAGCCCCAAATTGAATCCAGCACTCCACGGTGCACATCATCAATGTAGACATTGATTCGGTAACGAGTCTAGTTCTAATCTAGCTAGCAGTGCCTTACAACGATTCAGGCAGATTAGTTTGACCGAAAAAAAACACTGTTTGTCAGGCTGGTTAAGATCCATAGGCTCAGTAGGATGGAATTTCTCAAACATTTCTGGAAATAGTATTTCAGCTTGTATGTCAATGTTGTTAAACCTCGCAGTTAAAGTCACAGATATTTGAAAACATTCACATTTTTCGGTTTTAAATTAAAACTAGATATGTAATGTCTACTTCCAAAAGTATGTAAGATAACACCATCATAAATAAACTCAATGACATGTGTACAAGTACTTCATTCAGCCTATGACCTTTGACCCAAACTTATCAAGCCTTGTTAATCTTTGGTTTAACACAATTTACAACAACAACTACAAAAAAAACACAGCACAGTATTAGAAGATGATTACTTAGGTGAATGTACAGTAGTGGTCAACACTTTAGATTTTTTTTACAACAACACAAAAGCAGGGAAAGGACATATTTTAACAGTGTTACAAAAAGATATTAAAAATGCATTTTACTCGGTCATGACATGAAAGAAGCCTTTAAAATGGCTCCTATAAGTGGAGAACTCATCTGCTATCGTGGTATCTCACCATAACGACATGTTGAGATGTCATTTTGTGGGCGGTCATACAGTAAGACTCACCCACGATATAATAATTATAATTAATGGTTGTCAACAAAAACCGTCCTCAGAAAGGGCAGATCATAGGTCGCATCACATGACTCACTATTTCACTTATATGGCTAATTTAAGTTGCTGGTGGTGTGGTCGAAAACAGGGGTAAGTTTAAATTAATTGACAAAGTCTCCTGTATACTTTTGTTGCTTGCTACATACAAATATTTAACAAAAAAATATTTGTAGGACATTGTTAAATTTTCGTTTTAAAACGCAAGGAAATTCTTTCAAATGTTGAGCCTACAATGTTACGTCAATGTTGTATAGCCATGCGAAAAAAAGGGTCAAGAAGCCACAACTGTCAACAGTTCACAAATTAAGTGTATTTCGACATCCGTGGCAGACAAAAATGGCAGAACCATCAATATCGATAAAGCAAGGGTTCTAAAAATCCTCAGCAGACATACAAATTTGTGACTGTTAGATTAACTTAGACAACATTAAGCCGGTTTAAGAGTGGTAATCTAACGAGGGTGGTAGCCACGTAGTCAAAATTTCCCCAACCCATCGAACATACTCACTGTACTGCGTCCGCAAATGTCCGTCCTAACAAAACTTAACCTCCTGTTTAGGCTCCAATATGACTTTTTGTCAGTCTGAAAATTAACAAAAATCAATTAATGAACGACAATATGGAACAAAATTTAAGAAAATATCAAACATACTGACAACTCCATCACCTACCCCGTGAACCGACAAGCAAATGATATCCCTCCGCCAGACTCACGAAACTTATAGCTTCGTTGATTGAACAAGAAGCTAAAGTAGGGCGCAATGTGGAAACTTTACGCCAATCAAACAAACCGTTAGATCGGCGAAGGTAGAGAGGCAAGTGCCCTGTGGAACTTGACAAGTTGATGTGGAAAGAGAAATGTAGCCATAATCCAGATCGCAAATGAACCAACCGGTTTAAACCAACAGTAATGAATTTTAAAAAATAACGATTATTACGACCCGTGATGTTACAGATGTCTAGCTAGAAGGTTGTGTTGACCTATATTTCTTTGCGGAAGCTTGATATTGCAGGGTGATAAACTGAGAGAATCGGCTTATGGTGACGTCATCATCGACACATGTGTGTAAACAGGACAGGACTGTCCCACGTGTACACGTGGTTTGCCAATGCTGATGTACAGCTGATCGGCCTATCATTCATTAAACTGACCAATATATAGATATCGCCTGGTATGACCTATGTTTTCCAATCCTAGAATATTCGAAAAGCCTATAATTATTATTTTTTTGTTACACAAACTTATGGGAGTTTATTTTTATTACTATTTTAATATCAGTATATATATTGATATATATAGTTATTGTATAAAAAGCAATTTGTTTTAATGTAGGCCTACCCGTTAGCATTTTAAACATTCTACTCGAAAGTGAAAGCCACAATACTTTTACACGACTATACCAAAACAAAAACAAAAAAGTGAAGGGGCTTACCTAAATAGTTTGAGTGTAACTATATATTCGTAGCCGATGAACTCAACTAAAGCTCGAACTAAACTTCATCTATAGGTCTACGAGCCAACGCAAGAGCAGCCAGCATGTAACACGTATGTGTTATACATTCATGTATATTTAGTACCGGTATATTGTCGAGATGTGATCACACAGACGATCGTTAATGTGAATCCCCCCTCGACGTCAATGCTAATTTTCAGTCTTATGAAAATCTTGTGTGACATATGTGTTCAAGTGGGCGTGGCCCAATGCCTCAAACCTCCTACGATTGGTCTTATTCTATAGTATTCATTTCGATTATTACAGATCGAATCTTCGTTTTGTGGCTTCAACATTATGAGATTCTACTAGCTGTTACAGGATAAAATGTTACACCTGGAGTGTGCTGGAATATGACAAAAGAGGTCAACAGATGGTCAAGTCATGTATAAGGCATATAAGACAACTTATAGGCCTAGAAATGTATGTCAATCATCTTACCCTACACATACATATATTCAAAGCTTCATAACACTATTTTATCTCCCATCACAAATATAAAAAATAAGATAAAATGAATGCAAAGTAAATGTTAAACATGGGTGCCAGTGCCACAATAATAACTTTAATGAGCATCCCATAACGCGTTCGAGAAATATTACTGTGTGTCTATAGGCTATATATATTGTGATAAAGAGTAATCACACTACCGATGAGCGATGCATATAGCAATTTGTTAGGAATAAATAAAGTCACATACGCACCCAAATATTCTGTATTTTTGGTTTTCACAGAAACACATGAATTATTTATATTTTCCTCAAAAGTAAAAGTTATGCGTATTGCGTTAGTTCTACCCCAAGATTTGAAGGTAAAGGTAGCTTAAAAGCCTGGTTAAAGTAAAAAAATCTGAAAATTCTGCCAGAATTTTTGATTGGAAATGCGTCAATCTGCTGTCACAGCTCAGACACACTTTGATGTGCCTACGTCACTCCTAGTTAATCGTGTTAGCCACACCCCTTACAAGGTTCAAAATGTTGGCTCGTTACAAACAAGGTCATTCATCGTGGCTGTATCAAAGTCATTGTGAGCAAATATGATCAGCCCTCTTACCGTTAAATTCGAATGACTGCTAGATTTTTCTTGGTCCGTTCAAGTTTTGTACCCAATGAATTTTTTTTATTTTAACGTGACTGTTTTAATTTTTGAACAAACATTAAATCTTGTAAAAATCAAGGCAAACGGAATAAGTTGAAAAATCAAAATTTTGGGTGCGTATGTTACTTTAAGTGACATACATTTGAACTTTTTAAAAAAAAGTATGTACCCTCATATAAACAGCTTCTCTTAATTCATAAAGATTAACGGAACAGAAATCCGCTGAAGAGTTCTGGCTGTAACCTACAATCGAAACCGAAATTACAATTTAAATCTCAAATTAAATATCTGGGCTGAATCCGTTGTCAATTTGGCCCTCTTGACTCGGGTTGTTTGAAAAACTGGGATTTGCCGAGTGAGTGAAATGACCTCAAGGACGAGGTACTCCAGTCAGGTAACCCTTACTTACTTTAAAGGTACTTTACTGCAGTATTTCGGCCAAAAATCGACTGAAACGAATTAAACCGGGTTTTCTATATTTTTCTTGTATGGCCCAAAGTATAAGCTTTCAGAAAATATCAACCTCGAGAATGTGCGACATACCGTGTTAAAATAATAATAATAAAGTTTGTAAAATCTATAATGCGACCCGCATTTTAGATTATCCATTACTTCCATTAATTACACATTTGTCGGGTAGACTGCCAGTTTTTAATATTTTGTCAAAATAATTATGAGGAATAGAATTTCGTAAAGCACATGTCCAGTTTCTACCAACTATATATATAGGGCGATAATCTAGTTTTCGTGACTGAACGGAACTCAACAAGACCTAAAACAACCGTAACGGGTTTCATTTGGGAACTTCAGTTGGAATCGCGGAAATTGAACCCTACACTTTTGACCCATTGGCGATAATCCTCCTGAGGAGATATTTAATTTCCTTCGGCAGTTACATAACCCTCTGTCTAAGGGCAGTATATGTTTCCAGCTTATATTTATCCCGGCCGTAAAACTGAGCACAGGAACATTATCTTTCCGACAGAGATAACTAAACATGGGTGACATCATATTTTTTGTTGTGTTACCGTCACTTTATAATGTTGGAATACACCGCCGTCATTTAAGTCTATACCCTTAATTGAGCACGGCGTTATAAACACCAGTCGATCAATTAATTAATCAATCAGAAGTTACGTGAATTACGTGAAGACACTATCGGATAAATCAACTTTTTTAGTGAAAGGGCAAGGGAGCTCGGTAAAACGTAAAAGTAACAGGCGATCGGCGGTTACGAGGAAAATGCATTCCTGAGTAAAATTGACAATAGCTTGTTTGTCTCCTGTCCGCCTTTGACATCATGTATATTGGTGTAACATTGTTACGTCGCTACTGTGCACAATTAAAATAATCTAGCACAGAATCAGGGTTAAGCAGATTCAGGTGGAAAAAAACACAAAAACTCAGTTTATACTATACACATGGTATAAATTTATTAAAACAACAGTATTTATTGTAATTTGTGCACATATCACATACCAAATTATAAAAAGGCATTGCACACTGCGATCCAATAACAATACTGAAATAGGAGTTCAATGGAGGACTAGTTAAATTCCAGTGTGAAATCCTAAAAGGAAAATCACAAGTAACTTGAGCAACTATAAATAACAAACTCAGTCTAAAAGAAACTGGCTGCAAAGTCTACAATAGCTTAAAGTAAAACTGAAACAAATCAATACATATGTGCCTTATTGTAACTTTATACCAGAGGTCATCTGCTTTTTACACAAGTCCAACATAGAATCAACTAGTATATACATATTGTATACTAATAAAATGGTTGCTCAAAAAAAAACTTTAAAACTTTAGTCAACCTCTTCAATATCAGGAGCTTGTTCACCAGAGCTATTATTCTGACTGTTTGAGTTCCCAGTACTGTGTAGTTTAGCCATAACTGGGGAACAAACTTTCTGAACTTCCATGAGTTTGTCGTCGAGTTCTTCTTTCTCAGCCAGTAAATTACTGTCCAGCCACTTTAGAGCTTCGTCACAGCTTGTAATTATTGTATTTTTGTCGTTCTCAGGTATCTTACCAGCTTGCTCATTAGCTATTTGTTTAACATTAAACAGGTAACCTTCTAGTTGGTTTCTTGAAGCAATTCTTTCCCTCTGCTTGGCATCATCTTCTCTGTATCTCTCTGCTTCGTTTAACATGCCTTCTATATCCTGTTTGCTCAGTCGACCCTTGTCATTGGTGATGGTAATTTTGTTCTCCTTGCCAGTACTCTTGTCTTTAGCAGAAACGTTGAGAATACCGTTAGCATCAATGTCAAAGGAAACGTCAATTTGTGGCACCCCACGTGGGGCCGGTGGGATGCCATTAAGCTCAAATGTTCCCAGTTTATTATTGTCTTTAGTCATTGCACGCTCTCCTTCAAACACCTGGATTGTAACTCCAGTTTGATTGTCAGAGTATGTTGTGAAGGTCCGAGTGGCTTTGTTTGGTATTCTTGTGTTTCTGTCAAGGAGGTTTGTCATGACCCCACCGGCTGTCTCGATGCCCAGCGAGAGCGGCGCCACATCCACCAGCAACACATCTTTAATCACGTCACTCTGTTCACCAGTCAACACAGCTGCCTGGACGGCTGCTCCATAAGCCACAGCTTCATCAGGGTTGATCGATTTGTTCAGTTCTTTACCATTCATAAAGTCCTGAAGCATCTTTTGGATTTTAGGAATCCTGGTTGAACCCCCAACAAGAACCACCTCATGGATTTTAGACTTGTCCATTTTGGCATCTCCTAAAGCCTTTTCCACTGGTTCTAATGTTCCACGGAATAAATCAGAGCAAAGGTCTTCAAACCTGGCTCTGGTAACTTTAGTATAAAAGTCAATACCTTCAAACAAAGAGTCAATTTCGATGCTGGCATCAGAGCTATTTGATAGGGTTCTTTTTGCTCTCTCACATGCAGTGCGGAGACGTCGCACAGCTCTCTTGTTGCCACTTATATCTTTGTGATGTTTTCTCTTGAACTCCAGTATGAAATGGTTTACCAGCCTGCTGTCAAAATCTTCCCCGCCCAAATGAGTATCACCAGCCGTGGATCGCACTTCAAAGATGGAACCTTCAGCAATAGTCAGGATGGACACATCAAAAGTGCCGCCACCAAGGTCGAAAATGAGCACATTTTTCTCCCCTTTCAAGTTCTTGTCAAGCCCATATGCCAAAGCAGCAGCAGTGGGTTCATTTATAATTCTGATAACATTAAGTCCTGCGATTGCCCCAGCGTCTTTAGTTGCCTGTCGTTGAGAATCATTAAAATAGGCAGGGACAGTGATGACAGCATCTGTAACTTTTTGCCCCAGGAAAGCCTCTGCTGTTTCTTTCATCTTAGTTAAGACCATTGAGCTAATCTCCTCAGGGGCAAACGTTTTATCTTCTCCCTTGTATTCTATCTGGATAAATGGCTTATCTTCTCGACTGATCACCTTGAACGGCCAGTGTTTGATGTCTGTCTGAACCACAGTGTCGTTGAATTTACGCCCAATCAGCCTCTTCGCATCAAACACAGAGTTCTTTGGGTTCAGAGCTACTTGGTTTTTAGCGGCATCTCCTATAAGTCTCTCTGTGTCTGTGAAGGCCACATAGCTGGGAGTTGTTCTATTTCCCTGGTCATTGGCAATTATCTCCACCTTCCCATGTTGAAAAATTCCAACACACGAGTATGTGGTTCCCAAATCTATACCGATTGCTGGCGATTTTCTTGACATTTTAACGCTGTGTTGTTGTTGCAATCAACTGCGAGACAAGAATGAAAAAGCAACTTTAGAAGAGTTTCCTAAGTAGGATCTCGTCCGTAGATCAGTATCTTTAGATTGCGACCGCTTAAAATCTGGTTCATCTTCGCAGAGAGTTCTGATTTTATACAGAATTGTAGGTGTCTAGATAAAATGAGAGAATTCTCGAAAAGCCAACTCACAGAAGTCATTATTGGAGTTTGTTTACACCACGTGGCCTAATGTAGCCAACCGCTATCGCTTAGAAAACTCCGGAAGTGTGGCCTGAGCTAAAAATAACATCGACTTGTTTATTTCTGTATCACTCCATCTATTTTCAGAAACATAATTTGGCATGTGCGCGAAGTTATATCTTGGGTGAAAAGACTAGATCTTTCCAGTAAACAGCTATTTTCAGCGTCCTTCATATTGTACTGTTAGTTATATGTTTTGGTATAGTTTCATTATTGGACACCGTATGGCATTTGTCCGCCTGACATTCGCCCAGACTGGAGCACAAGCCGTGACAAGGGAAATAGCTTTAGGGCTAGTTTTAAGTAGGAGAGATAGGCCAGCTCCTGTCCCTATGAACATTTATCACAATGTGTGTGAATTTGATCACCTAACCCTATAAAACAGATCTACCAAGAGATTGGGGTTTTATGACGTAATTTAGGTGATTTATCTCATATGACAGCCTGCCAGTCCATATGTTATAAAACGAGTTTCTTTGCTCCTATGAGAGTGTCATTTATGGTAAATAAATAATATCCATTTGTGAAACAAATTATGGTTGCTGCAAAGAAAATGTGCCACAGTTAACAGTTTAAATACTGGCATATATACCAATAAAACAAATTTAATCATCCAGAAAAAAATTAAAGGCAATACACAGTGTTATAATTTTGTTATTATCATTCAAAATATATTTGTAAATATAAAGTTTTAAAAATATAGAATATAACAAAATATAAAAGTTTATTCATTTATAGCAAGTTTCCGCAGATAAATGGATAATTTTGATTTGATGCGGAGAAAAAAACAATTTTTATACAAAATTTTCAATAAAAATGTAACAAGGAAAAAGTATTGAAGGAATTCATCAAATGTACATATCACATATAACAGACATACTTATATATCACAAATTGACATAAAATTCATATTATATACGTTAAATAAATATATAATAATAATATATAAAAAAAATACACAACAAATATTCCTAACTTAAAACCGTATTCCTAAAATTCCCATTTTCATAAACATATTTTTAAACCATACTTTAGGTTAAACATTTCACTCAAGTTGCCTCTATGTAACACAGTCACTTACTTGACTTTTGCCAGAATATCAAAACAGCACGTACAGAAAGCTCCAACCAGCTAACAGCAAATGTATATGTACTATTATTATTAAATGTATAATAAATGTCAAAGTATGAAAAGCTGCATTTCAGTATATCCTAGAAAATGAAAGGATGAATACATTTGATAGTATTTTAAATTGCATTATTTGACTTGCTGACTTGGGTCCAGTCATGGGTAACAACAGAAATCCTCATGGCACATACTAAACTGACAAACATTTACAAAAACTAATATAAAGGAAACTCCAAAGATTACCGGAGTTAATTGTGATATTTCTATATCTCAGTGGCAAGTTATGGCATCATCAGGAATATAAAAGAACTGAAGTATATATACACAATAGAAATACAAATATCACAATGAACACAATCTTCAAAGTTTCCTTCATTTTAATTTACGTTAAATTTAACTATTCTGTGGTTGTACTGGATTAAACATTAACAAACCATACACCATAAGACAGTGAGTAGTTCCACAGATCAGTTTTAATAATATAGAATAAGATAAACTCAAACGGGATGACTTGGATTCCTTGATTGGAGTTTCTCTTGTTCTATGTTAATTTTTAAGCCACATACTGTTACATCATCAGAGAATTAATACATGTAAGATGCCTTATACTGTAATGTGTGGCATTCTGACAGAACACTGTATGAACTACAGTTACAAAATATTCAGTTCAGAATTTCAAATCATTGATCAATCACTTACATGTATCATGGCTCACAAATCACAATGTCTAGTAATTGATTCTTTCATTCCATTTTGTGAGTTAAATTTGCTGTAGACTGAATGATTTAAAGTCTAGACCATGGTCCGTCATCTTCAGAAGTCTGATTTGGTGTGAAAATGTCTGATATATCCAAACTGTACAGGTTGAATGGTTGATGACTTCAAATTCAGATGGATATTATATTATAAGCTCAGATTCCAGTCTGCTTACCGTATTCTGTTTGTTAGAGGTTTTTATGCCATGTTAACGGTGAAGGTAATTTTACTAATATTACTGTGTGCCATCCCAATGGGTGAAGGAATCCAAACTTAAAGTCACATAAGACCCAGAAATTAGGTATTTAGTGTCCTCAAGGTCAGGATCACATGAGTTATACATATTTTCCTCAAGAAGTTAACGTTAGAAGCTTTCCATTAATTTCACCCAGAGATTTAAAGGTTTTATAAAGTTTTAGAATAACAACATCAAATGAAAAAAATTCTACCAGCATATTTAAATGAGGATGCGTCAATTTGCTGTAACGTCTTTCTTTCTTTGAGGTACAGACGTTTCACCACGTCAACTGGCCTTAGCCCCTCCACTTACAACATACAAAGTGTGGACGCCTCACATACAAGTATGAGGAAAAAATGACCAACACTTTTCATGTTGAATTTGAATTATGGCAGGATTTCTTCTGGCTCGTACAAGCCTTAAACCCACGGGATATTTTCTATATCAAGCTTCAAGCTTAAAAATTTTAAATCAACCCAATCAGAATTCTATAAAAACCCTTATTTTGACCTCGATGGCAACAAAGGCAATCACTGAATACAATCTCCCCTCGGCAAAAACCTGGGCACAACATGATCATGCCTACCATCTGCAAGGTTTTCTCTGCTAAAATATCAAAATACTTTACAATTTACGTCCTGTTCAGTTGAATTATAAAGTTCCAATCATTATTGGAATAACGGGTTGCGTATGATTAATAAGGTCAACTATATAACTGGTCATTTGGGGAATTATAACAGGGTTATTGTCACAGATTGCTTTATTAAAGACGTAAATGGAAACGCAAAAGCTGCTTCCTGTATTTCCAACCAATAGTTAATTGCATATTGCCTTATATAAATAAGGTAAAAATAAAGTTATTTAGGTATTTCAAATTTCCAATCATTACCCATGTTATTTATGCACAGAATGTTCCCAATCAATAGCAAACAGCTGTATACATGCAACTGTAAGTAACTGTATCATGTTGAAGGAATTGACTCTTTATTCATGCATATATGAAACTATATTTGTATATGTTACTTGAGGAGTACACGTTTTTGTACCTGTAGTGTACAGCTTGAACCTGCAGAAAACCGCCCAACGTAGATTCTGATTACAAAAATATATAAAACTCCCTGATCCCATCAATCTGAATCATCAGTGAGATACACCTGACTAGGAATTGTGAATTGTTGAACTGCTTCTGGGAGGTTATACTCTTCAGAGTCAATATCTATACAAATAGTATCTGATTTATCACAGCCATTTTCAATCGTCTGGACAGAAAGGCTAGGTTTGCTGTTCAGTGTTATGTCCCTTGGGAGACCTGTCAGAGTTATATCCCTTGATAGCACATCTGCATTTAAAGGGTTACTGCTAGATTTGTAATGAATGTGACTTTCCGCTTGGTAACCAGATTTTCTCATGGGTCTTTTACCCTTTTTAATGGGGTTACTCAGGTGTGTCTCGTCGTATTTGACAGGAGTATTAGAAGACTTGGCGCTGAAGCTTGTTCCTCTACATGGAATAGCCAGACTAGAAGGTAGAGGGAGGCATGGGACAGACTTCAAATTGGCATCTTCTGACCATTCAGTTTTTGCCCGATCTTCCATATCGATGTCATCAGTTGCAGATAAAATATCAGAATGATCCCAACTGGGCGTGTCTGGCCGTGAATGGGAAGGGCTACTGTTATTTGATCCAGACCAAACATGGGGCGTGGCCTCTTCTGAATCTATCTGAATTACTTTGGTAAGATGCGCTGGGCTTTGTTTTGCTTCCAGGCTACTAACTGTTCTTTCTCTAGCTTCCATCAAAGAAACAGGGTAAAATCCAAACTTTGTTATTCTTTTCACTATTGGGATGGTAACGCTTTTTGTCATATCAATTTTGTTAGAGTGTGAGACAGAAGTAACACTGTTCTTGACATTTTTAACACAATGCACTTCTTGAAGACAGTCCGAATCACTGATGAAATCGATAGAGGCGTGTTTTAACCTCTGTCCTTTTGCCTGTTTTACAGGAATAGCTTTAACTTCTGATAAAACATCAGCAGTATGATCATCCTCAGGAGTTGATACTGTGATTATGACATTAGACTGACTCTCTAAACGTGGAGTTCTGTGGACCTGAATTGAGATATCTTCAATGGCTGTGTCACTTGCCGCATAACCAAATGTCCCGGAGTTCAAACTGGCTTTACTGGAGCTTCTTAAGTTTGGGTTACTATGATAAATACTGGAATTCACAGGTACGTTAAGACTTGTCGCAGCACGGAAACGCAAGCTATCAGGTATTGTAGGGTTGTTACAGGCAATAAGAGGGTATTTCTGTCTAACAAGCCTCCTCACGGCTGTTTTACAAGGCAAGCGGTACATAGAAACCAGGTAACTTTTCCTAGAGTATTTCTGAGTCACACACAATTCAATCTGCACTGTCTTCTCCTCAACGTCTTCTTTGCTTATTCCAGTGTATTCTAGAGGTTTACAGAATTGTAATTTGACAGATTCAGTCACACTTAATGTCTTGGTGTCATCCTCCTGATGAGGAAGTAGTATTGCCTTTGTTACCTTAAGTTCTTCAGTTTTTCTTTTTGAGGCTCTGGAACTATCAGGAATTAAGAAACTCTTGACATAAATTGAGCCGACCATTGAGACATTATCTGAAACAAAAAACAAAAACAAACATTAAATTGTACAGAATAAGAAGATATTTCAGGTAGACATCACATTTTTAGGAACGTTAATATGTACAAAGTTGTATTTGATGTCCTACCAATATTTCTCACTAGTTAAGAGAAGCCTCTTCATATTCGCATCTAACGTATGTCACATTTTTGTTTCACATGGCAGCCATGGCAGTGAACTAGACCAATGGTTGACAATAACAACAGAGTGGATAACAGGCTGGGTTGCAATTACAGAGTGGAAGCTATAGTACAAGACTGTCACCTAACCCGGGCCTCCAATCTCACATGTTTTGATTGGTGTTTAACAGCAAGATGTAGGATGCCTGAAGTAAGGTAAACCTAGGCCAACCCAGTGCATCAAAACACACCTGTTGTTAGTTTTCTCCATTTGCGAATATCATGCAATTACATGTACATTGTCCGTTTAATTGACTTACCCAGCAGACGGCGACTCTTACACAACCCAAAAATGGGAATATGATATGATTCCTTGAAATTACATTCACACTTGGGACTGTTTAAGTTTTGCACAATATTGTTAAATGTGGTCTTTTTACATTAATAGTAAAAAAATTTGACAGGCATTTTGGCAGAATGACAGAAAAGGGCATTTCCTTGTTAAAAACAGAAAGAAGAAAAAAATACTATTTGCTATTTGTAGAATAACAATATTTTGAAAAAAAATCTGATTGAAATATGATATCAGTGTCTTACCTGGTGAAGATATGATATCAGTGTCTTACCTGGTGGTAGTATGATATAATTGTCTTACCTGGTGGAGATATGATATCAGTGTCTTACCTGGTGGAAGTATGATATCAGTCCCTTACCTGGTGGAAATATGATATCAGTGCCTTACCTGATGGTAGTATGATATCAGTCCCTTATCTGGTGGAGATATGATATCAGTGTCTTACCTGGTGGAAGTATGATATCAGTCCCTTACCTGGTGGTAGTATGATATCAGTCCCTTACCTGGTGGAGATATGATATCAGTGTCTTACCTGGTGGAAGTATGATATCAGTTCCTTACCTGGTGGAAATATGATATCAGTGTCTTACCTGGTGGTAGTATGATATCAGTGTCTTACCTGGTGGAAGTATGATATCAGTCCCTTACCTGGTGGGAATATGATATCAGTGTCTTACCTGATGGAAGTATGATATCAGTGCCTTACCTGGTGGAAATATGATATCAGTGCCTTACCTGGTGGTAGTATGATATCAGTGTCTTACTTGGTGGAAGTATGATACCAGTCCCTTACCTGGTGGGAATATGATATCAGTGTCTTGCCTGGTGGTAGTATGATATCAGTGCCTTACCTGGTGGTAGTGTGATATCAGTGTATTACCTGGTGGGAATATGATATCAGTCCCTTACTTGGTGGGAATATGATATCAGTGTCTTACCTGGTGGTGGTATGCTATCACTGCCTTACCTGGTGGTAGTATGATATCAGTGCCTTACCTGGTGGGAATATGATATCAGTCCCTTACCTGGTGGAAATATGATATCAGGGCCCCACCTGGTGGAAGTATGATATCAGTGTCTTACCTGGTGGTAGTATGATATCAGTGCCTTACCTGGTGGTAGTATGATATCAGCGTCTTACCTGATGGGAATATGATATCAGTCCTGGGAATATGATATCAGTGTCTTACCTGGTGGTAGTATGATATCAGTGCCTTACCTGGTGGTAGTATGATATCAGTGTCTCACCTGGTGGTAGTATGATATGAGTGCCTTACCTGGTGGTAGTATGATATCAGTCCCTTACCTGGTGGTAGTATGATATCAGTGTCTTACCTG
Organism: Katharina tunicata; assembly: GCA_032466195.1. Taxonomy (NCBI): domain Eukaryota; kingdom Metazoa; phylum Mollusca; class Polyplacophora; order Chitonida; family Mopaliidae; genus Katharina; species Katharina tunicata. Next base: position 40,695 of record JAVFBZ010149748.1, read on the forward strand.
GTGGTAGTATGATATCAGTGCTTTACATGGTGGTAGTATGATATCAGTGTCTTACCTGGTGGTAGTATGATATCAGTGTCTTACCTGGTGGTAGTATGATATCA
>JAVFBZ010149749.1:0-19503 GCA_032466195.1 Katharina tunicata
GTGGTAGATCATTCCAATGTAAAGGGCCAGCATAAGAGAGAGATTTTTTGAAGAGTTCTGAATGGGGAAATGGGATTGGCTGTGTTATGACAGCTATTTACTGTTTGAGATATTGCTGTCATCAAGTGAAATACCCTTGAGCATGGCATTAAACACTAATCTTTTAATCAATCTTATTATACTGATGTACCTGTAATATTGATGTTATATCAGAATATTTATTCTGTTTTAGGTGACTTGGTGCAGTGCCGTATCTTTATATACCATGTGTTTCGGTGTTCTCATCTAAGCTACCCTATAATTTGCCTGGCAGTATCTTGTGTGTGGCCTCTAGCTTTACAAAAATCAACAGGTAATAATGTATTCAAATATAACTTTGTGCAAAAGTCCCCCTTAACTTATATTTACTTTAGATATTTGGTAAATTTAGTTAAACGTTTGTTTTATATAGTTATTCTCTCCTTTTTGTAAAATTAAATATTTAGAGGAAAAAAATTTACTTTGATTTGAAAATTTCCAAAATATGAAATAGTGGATTATTTTTAATGGTGCTTACATCAAATTGACATTTATTAATAAGTGTATCAGGCTGAGGGTTTTTTAGTTTTTAAGCCACATGGTGAGCATCCTCAACCCCAGCCTAATTTTTATAACTCGGAAAATGGTTTCTAATTTTACAAACTAAAATTTAATCTCACCATACACACCTTAAAACATTGTACTTGTAAGTTTTTAAAACTAAAATGTAACTTGATCAGGTTTTAAACCACTGAAAGCATTCTTTGTTAACAGGTAGTATGCTGGTGTCCATTTTTTTTTTAAACGAGTTAAAATGTTTTCTGTTCCAGAATACCCTAGCCCTTTACTTGATGTTGTAGAATTTTTAATAATGAAGACACTGTCTTCTGGGAAATCAAAACATGAATTGGTAAGTTTGTAAAAAATGGATTTGTTTTGCTTTTGAAGCAATCTTTTCTTGCCAAATACATTTTGCTATACTTGCAAGGTTTGGTAATAATCGCTAAAAACCTACAGGCTGTTTGATAATATCTTGTGACACGACTGTGGCCAAACAAAATAAAGAAAGGATTATAGCAAATCATTAAGTCATTAAACACCAAGCAAACAAACATACCAGTTACCCTAAATGCTCGACAAATTCGACCCCCTTTATAACTTATAAAACTAAATTTTATGCAAAAGGTAAGAAGTGTAGACATGCAATTTTGAAATTTTAATGCAGTTCAGACATGTAAGTTTTTGTTCCAAATTCGCACTTAAACATTCAATAAATAACTGAAAGTTTGTGCCCTTAGAGGTTGAATATGTTGAGGATTTAGGGTAGGTGGGATATGGTAGGATTCAGTTTCTAGACAAACATGTCTTAATTGAAACTGATAGCAATTTTGTTTATTTAAAACTGTCCACAACACTTTTCCATCACATATAAAGAGATGCCTGTTTTTTGAAATTTTAGTCAATTAAACAAAACTAATGTTTTGTCTTTTTTGGTGCCCCTTAATTACTATTTTTTGTCACGGTTGTTGCGAAAGGTACAATATAGGAACAATGTTCTGCAGTTAAACTTGATTCATCTGGTATAAATTGGGTCCAAGCAATTCACTTTATTTAGCTACATGAACAGGCTGTAGGGGCAAGAGATTCTTAAGAATGCAGTTCTGAAATGTTTATCTGGTTAAGTATGTTTTTCCTGTTTGACTTATCTATGTTTAACTTGTTGCTGGAATGGTTGTTGTTGTAGATGTTGAAAACTTTTAAAAGACTGTGTTTATGGGAGACGTCTGAATGCCACTCTTCACAACCAGTTCATGAAAAACTACAGACACAGCTGGATGAGCTGGTTAACAGTGCACCCCCTCTTAATCATAATTATGGTTGGTATTATCCTTAATTTCGCAGAAAATCGACTGAAGCTAATTAAACCAGGTTTTCTATATTTGTCTAGTATGGCCCACAGTATAAGCTTCAGAAAATATCAACCTTGAGAATGAATAAAGTTTGTAAAATCTATAATGCATTATAGATTTTACAAACTTTATTACTTTTTTAATACGGTATATCGCACATTCTCGAGGTTGATATTTTGTGAAAGCTTATACTTTGGGCCATACTAGATGTAATATAGAAAACCTGGTTTAATTAGTTTCAGTTGTTTTTTGTCTCCTTAAATCTGGCATAAAACCCGAGTCAAACAAGGCGATAAGGTAGACACAGTGCCCATAGCACTACTGGAGGAAAAACCCATTAAATACAATTAATCAGGCATTAAAATGCCATTAAATGTATCTGTCGACCATTAAAAATATGCAATGCCATTAAACGCATTGTAGCTGTGAATAAGGAAATCAATGAAATCTGATTCATGCCCATTATTAATCAAAACCTTTACTTTAATGGCTGTTACTTTAATTTAATAACAATTTTGATGGCCATTAATGCATATGTATAACATTTTCAATATTAATGGCCATGATATACAGCTTTTTACATGTTCATGACTATTCATTTTGACAAAAGACAAAAAGTTAAATTTGTAATGAATATCATTGCCATGAATATAAAAGTTAATGTTTTCATGGTCACAATTTTTTTTTTTTTTAATTTGATATTAATGGTCATTTTGAATCAATGGCCATTAAATTGAAAGAAAGAAAATAACAACTGATCTGATTTCAATCTCTTACACATTATAGTTGTCTTAAGAAATAAATTGAGTTTCAAGACTTTATACATGCTATAGCGTTGCACAATATGCTGACAACAGTTGAAAACATTATTAACGATATTCATATTTTATTAGATTGTTTATTTCGTGTATGTTATGCTTTTTGAGTTTAGCATGCTGAATAATTATCCAGTCCAAATTTTATTATTTTTTTCTATTTTCAGTTTTTGAATTCTTCAAGACTTATGAATTGCTTCTGATAAAAGAAGACTGGGGTAAAATTATTGAAGTCATTAACATCATTTTTCCTCACATCGGGAAACTTGTGTCCAACCGAGATGAAGCTATGATGCATGGCCTTATCTCGCCTATTCTGAAAATGTTTGGTAAGTTTTAGTAATGTATATATTAAAGTTTGTACATTCTAAATATTGATATTTCCTGAAAATTTATATTTGGCCAACTGTAGTGAAATTTGCAAGTATTATTTTATATTTCTCTTTATTAAAAAAAATGTATAATTGGTAATGTTAAGCCTTTTAAAGACTACACGTTTTAATTCCTGTGATTTTAATTATTTCAACAAATTGTACACAGCATTTACCAGAAACAGTGCCGAAAGATCATTTAAAAAAATTATTTTCTGTAATTTTACTTTTATATTACAGGTTCTCTGTTAGGTACTTTAGAAGGTCTACACGATAAGATTGGAGATCTTAAACAGATTATCATACGTGTGATACATTATCTGCTGACAGTTAAGCTGGACACCATAGGTTAGTTTCACTGGCTTTGTTTTTTTAAACTTATTTTTATTCATATTAAATCAATAGGGGATGGGGACAAGTTCTAGCAACTTAAAGGCCCTTACCCCTGTATATAGTACAAGATAATCAAAAATTTTTACTTTCAAAATAAATTTACATGAATGAATGTAAAACTAGATTTGTATTAATTGTATATATCATTATGGTACGGAGAACAACAGTGCAGTTTCTGGCCACGATAAAAGAAAAAACAACATGTTGTAAAGCACTGATTTTTTGATAGCGAGAAAATATAAGACAAAAAAGAGATTTATTTAATGCTACGCGGAAATGGGTTTGTTATTAATCAATGTTACTTTACATAATTACTTATTATCCAAACTTAAGCAGCACTCAATAAAAATGTGTCTCGGGTGAAACCAAACAATGATGGCCGTGTCATCAGGCATGTCATTGTTCTGTTGGCTGTGAACCTTTTTGAACATCTCTGAGCTAAGGGTCATCAGGAAGCCAAATTGTTGTGGTGTCTCGTTTCAATTGCTGTCCTTGTTCCATGGCGTCTCTTGTGGTTGAGGAGGTTTTCCTCCACCTAATCGCCATCATCATATGAGTGGAATAACCTTAAGTGTGACATCTAACCCAACTCAAACAAAAAAAACAATTGTTGTGAGTAACATGAGTATGGCTCCTTCTCCCATATAACTGAAAAAACATTTGCCCTTAATCCTCAACAAATTCGACCTCCAGTAATTTATTGAATGTTTTAGTGTGAATTTGGTACTAAAGCTTACATTTTCTGGTAATTTAAGTCTGAACTACATAAAAAAAAAAAAAAATTGCATGTCTACACTTCTTATTCTTTGCATAAAATGTAGTTTTATACGTTGAAAAAGGGGTAGAATTTGTCGAGCGTTTAGGGTAGTATGCTTAAAAACATCATCGAACAACAGAGCAATGTATTGCCCAGGTTCCATGTTTCCTCCACTTATTTGTCAAACCCTTAGAACATAAGAAAGTGTACTTTGGGATTCACAGGTTGGTTCGATCAGGTTTCTTCTCAAATTAGCACCAATCGATAGTTATACTAAATTATCAGATTAAAGAAATACATGAACACAAACATCATTAAAGCAAACAGGTTTCCTTCACCCACCGAGCTAGCACCCCATCATGTGAGTGAAATAACCTAAAGTACAACGTACAACTCCAATCATTCCATCTTATGCTATCATGAACTAACCTTTCTATTCACAGTTCCTATGACCATCCAGGAAGATGCCATTGAGCTTTTGCTGAGGTTATCTCCCTTTAGTGTGAGCGATGTTGCTGACAGACTAAGAATATGGCTGCCCAAACACATAAACAGGATTTCTGCTGAACTGAAAATACAACTTGTAACTTTTTCTAATTTTTATCACATTAGATGTCCAAAGCTGAGGTCATTAATACATGCTGACAGATGAATGATGCTGAAAACTTGCTTATAAAGGTTACTTGATATGAGCAGAAATCGGCTAAGTTCAGGGCAGATGGTTTGGTGGGAGCCTCCTGTGCCCTGGTGCTCTCTGAGCTAAGGGGCATCAAAAAGCCGATCTGTTGTGGTTTATTGTTTTTTGTCCTGTAAATGTATTGTGGCGTGTTCTATGTTGATGGCGTCGCTAAAGGGTGGTTTCCTTCACCCATTGGGCTGGCACGCCGTCATATAATTAAAATCACCTGAAGAAAAGCTTAAAAAGTAACGTACAATGTGAATCAATCAATCAGTTAAGTTAAGTTTAGATTAATCAATATGTTTATTCACAAAGAATAGGGATAGTCAAACAGGTTAAATGCCAATATTAAAGCCGCTCCCAGTAATCAAAACTTACAGTTAACAATGTTATAAAGTTAGAAATAATTTAATTTAAGTTTTTTTGGACTGAAATTGGTTTTCCAAGTGTCGGAATAATTTGAACTGTTATATGTTGAACAATTTTTAACCTTGCTTACCTGCGTTTGCTACACTTGTAGGTAATTGTTGTTACAATTTCTACCGATAAGTTTAGCATAATTGAGTATTGTGACATGGCCTAAGAACTCTGAACAACTGAAGACTAATGAAGATGGTTTTGAAGAAGCTGAAGCCGTCACTAGGAATTTGTTCACTATTCTTTGGTATGTGAAGTGAACAATATATGAACAAAATATGGCAACTTTTCTAAATGTTTCCATGTTTAAACAAATCTGAACATTAATTATATATTTCTGTGACAATACCTCTATTACCTGCAGAAATACTCATCATGGTTTTGTAATAATTAGAAGTTGCTTTGTCAGTTAAAATCTTCTATTCAAACATTAACTGATGTTATGTGCTTAAAAATAATTTTTCTACTTAGAAATATATTGACTTATTATGTATAGGAATAACATGTAAATAATAATGTAATGTTTTTTATTTTTACCTAGAACTTTTACACTAGACTTTAACATTTTGCACTACATAACTACTTTTTTGTAATACAGCCACATACACACTCAAAATTAAGGTTTTTCAACAAGTTCTGATTGTCTCGATTTTAAAAAATTTTGAAGTTTATTCATAAATTAAAACATTTACCCTAAATCCTCAACGAATTCAACCTCTAAGGGCACAAACTTTAAGTTATTTATTGATTGTTTAAGTGTGAATTTGGAACTAAAAATTCCATTTTCTGGTAATTTAAAGTCTGAACTTTGCATAAAATGTAGTTTTATAAGTTGTTAAGGGGGTCGAATTTGTCTAGTATTTAGGGTAAGTTGAAATAAAAAATACCGAATGGGTACAAAGCTTGAACGAGCCAGGAGAAATTCTTTGTTATCCATTGGTATCTGCCAATCCTTTGATCCCACCGCGCCCGCAGCTTTCAAACGTATATGCAACGAGTCAACATTTGAAATCTTGTAAGGGGCAGGCTATTGACTGTTTTCTTGTAGTGACGTTGGTACATGTACGTCAGATGTGACAGCTTATTGACACATCCTAATTTAAATATTCTGGCAGAATGTTTAGTTATCAGTATTTTCAAATGTTTAATCTTTCACTTAACGTACAAATCTGAGGACTTTGATTGTTGAGAAAAATATCTATAACTCATTTGTTTCTGTGATAAAGTGAAATACATAATTTTGGGGTGTGTATCTGACTATAAGTGGTAGGCCTTTTGGATGAGTGTATCATTTATACAACCTAAAAACATTACTAGAGATTTTGAGATTGTAGTATGTATGGTATTTATCTTGATGAAGGATATCCGTACTTGGAATATTCCAGTAGTTCCACAGATCAGTATTTCAACCAAATTTTTTTGATATCTAGTTTTAACCATGTTTGCCAATTTCAATTTCACTTGATGAGTTAGCATCATAGTTATTCACAAAAGTATTGAGGGTGGTGGGCGGGAACTTCCTGTTCCCTGGTGCTCCCTGGGCCAAAGGGTTTCAGAAACGTGATTTGTTGTGATGCCGTGTGGTTTTTTTTTTTGCAAGTATCGTTAAAGGTGGTTTCCTTCACATTTTGGGCTGGCATGCCGCCCGTCATACTAGTGAAATAACCTTAAGGACAATATAAAAACCTACAGTTAATCAATCAAAAAAAGTATTTGTTTGGGTTGGGGCTGCTGTTAACCATCTATTGGGCTATTTCTTGTGATTGTTTTGGTAGCGCTTAGAAACGGACGAAGGAGCAGTACACATGGCTGACATGTATGACAATGGGAAAGTGGAATCTATATACTTATTTGCTCGAACACTCAAATCAGTAAGCCTACACATCACATGTATTTTAACATCCCTTCAAATGACTTTGAAAAGTATATCAATTGTTACTGTCTTATTATTTTATAGCTTGTTATTTGTTTGCGGTGCTAAAGCCAAGCTGACAGCTGTGTGTTCAGAAAAGTTCAGAAACTCTACTGATAAATTAACACCAATGTTATTTTAGATTTAGCATGAAATTTGTTGTGAAAATGATCCAGATTAAAGATTATATTGTTGTAACAAAGAACGTGTTTCACTTACTGATTTATTTGTTTTCATTATTTCGTTTATTTTTAGATCTTTGACATGCTCCAGTGGCATTCAGAAGCTATTACACAGTAAATGGGAAACAATTCTCTTAAGGATAACAACTTCTTTATTATTTAACTGGCTCTCATTTTACCTGTAAATGGGAAACGATTCTCTTAAGGATAACAACTGCTTTATTATTTAACTGGCTCTTATTTTACCTTTATTTGTACTGAAAGCCTCTGTATATTGTTGTGCTATATATTGCAAGCTTTCGAATACGGTTACTCCACGAACAGGTTACATCTAGTCCGAGGAGCTCAGTTTTTGAGTTATTTTCTGTTGGGCCGTCAGGCATTATCAAATTTTCAGAAAATCCAAAGGTCTGAGCCACTCGGACTAGGATACATCGAAAGACAGAATCTGCTCGAGTTCTATGCATGGAGTTGATTCTTTGAGATCAGTTTTAAATGAAAATGAGTGCTTAATTTACATGCAAATGGTCATTCTGTAGATGAAAAGCATGCAGGACATGAGTAGAAATAAAAGACTACAGATCTATCAGAAGTTTAAAACAGACGGGTTTGATGTTAGAGCATCGTGTTCAGATCTAATGTGAATATAAATAGGAACTTGAACAGCCAGGAACTGGTTACAATGGGAAGATATAGAGACACTAAAGGGCAGTTCAAACATACCTGGGGGGAAAATAGAATAGAAAGAAATTACATTTTTACCTGTCATGAATGTTGAAATCATGAGCTTCTGTGATAGAACATAGATAGAGACCGAACCATGTAGTAAGGGTAAATATTAAAGAGGTACAGTGAAGTGGAAGAAACCACATTATGAAAAGAGGGTTGGTTGATTGTTGGACTAAGAGGGAAGCCCAGCTACTGGGTGTGGAGATCGCGGGGTTGTTTTTGCGAGTTTTTCCCTTCCAGTTTCCAACCGCACAACGGTAATGTAAAGTCGGCGTTTAAGTGAAATACTCTTGAATACGTTTCACATCAATGAAACCAATGACTGAAGTATGCAATGTGTATCCAGCCAGAATGTACAGAAATCCACACAATAATGACCTCCAAAGTGCCAAAAAAGTGTAGTGTGAGAAAAAGATTAATCAACTCGAGTCCCTATGTTACGATGAATATCACTCTCGTCGTTTAATTTAAAAAGATCACATAATCGAGAAAAATTAAGTAGCACAAAGCAAATAATCGCTTTTTTAAAGTTATTTGTGTCCCTTTACAGTAGGCCTAAATTAAAAAGGTATGGACAGACTCAATTTACAACAAAAAAAAACACGCAAGACGGTCATTTTTAATAACATCTATTTTAGTTACCATCCATCACTTAATTACGCCTATACAAACCCAATCTTGATAAATCCGATCTTGTCTTCTTAAGTGACAAGTCACTACCCGTTTGAGGTTTACCCCGGTTGCTACAAACCAGGTGACAACTCTTAGAAAATCTTTGAAATAAAATATGTCCGACAATTTACACTACACACATTCGTTGCTAGAAAAGGACATGACGAAATTATGTCCAAGGAAAACTTGACATCTTGTAACCGGATCAAATCTAATATAATGATATTAAAAGTTTAAAACTACATTCATGATTCAATACCATCTACGATGATATCATCTTATTTTCAAGTCTTGAACCCATTTGTCTAGGCAAAAATGACTGAATGTGAACTATGACACGAGTGACAGTGAAATGTCATTTGTATAAAAACGGTCGACCACTTTGATTCAGTTCATTTACGGTTAATCGGAGATAGGAAACGTTGAACTAGAATGAGTGAAATGTGTAACCGATTTACCTCCCTTGTTGAACTCTTTCCTTGGATAATGAAAGTGCTTTCGCGGTACAGAACTCGGCCACAAAGTTGTTTATTTTAAAGAGAGAATGGCCACGTTTGCCGAACTTCGTTCACTCAAAGAAGAAAAGAAGGCCCTCCTTGAGATTGCCAGCGAATTTAATGCACAGCTTCAGAGATTGAAGGTTACTTCTGTTTGAATCTAGTGGCCTTTCTCCCATAGTTGGCCGTTTTAACGTGTCCAATTTCCGTTACATTGACATATACGTATACGAATTACTTTTAGCTACAGAACTGTGCCATGCTAAAACATTGTAATTCCCGCGTCATACAGGGCAATGCGGAGTACATATTTGAAACTTACCGTCTTATTCGATATTTATTATTCACTTTCTCCAATTCTTTGTGTAGCTTTTATCAAAATATTGTATTTGAAGTAACTTTGGATTGTGAAAAACTCGCTATGCCGCTGTAATTTCAAAACAAAAGTCGGGTAATTGAGGGAGATTTTCGAATTTGGCCGCCATCTTGCTACCCTCGTTGACAAATAAAATAAGCTTTTTTTATGTTACTAAGAGTTGCGCATATTTGATACATAAAATCTCTGAAATCTCTGAAAGTTCAATTTACCAAACAGAATTGAAAATCACTTAATTGGACAAGTTAAAACCATGCAATAAGTGCCAAAACTTAAAATTGGGACACATTTTTGTTCAGGACTGTTTTGTATCGTTTATACGGATTACCTAGTAGGCTAATAACGATATAGATCTCTGCATCTAGAATTACCTTTAATATAATAAGTAAATATGACAGTTTTATTTGTAGTGAAATCTTATATTTGGGATCTTATATTTAATTCCAAATTATATTTTCAAAACGGAAAACTTGCCTACCGAAATGTCCCAACTTTTAAAAATATTTAAACTTCTTTCAGATTGAAGAATTAGCTCTTATGAGCATGGTGAAGTTACAAGATGAGGAGACAAGTGGGCTACAGAACAAAAACGTCCAAGAGGTATATAATACGATAACACTCAAACTTGGTACCTAACATAAGCAAGCAATAATCTATTGCCAGAAGTATCCCTCGTACGATATTTAGTAATTTCTTACATTACAGTGAGTTACCGGTCTTTACAGAACGATCACCCAAATAAACAGGATTCAGTTTGTAGGATTAAGAAAAAAAGATGACCTTTGCAAAGACAAAACGCCTAGTGTCTGTCAAGATTCATGTCCCCTTCAATTTGAGCCCATATTATTTTATCAAATCGCTTGATAAAAAAAATGTTAAAGAAAATTGATCTTTTTGAAAGTTGTTGTTTGTCCAATAACTGTGATTATTGTTAAATCCTGACAATATTTAGCTGAATTTAAGCTTCGGTGATGTGGAAAATTCAGTTTTTGTCATTTCTTAGGTTTTACTTGGTCGGACTTTTAAAAAGATTGCATGATGGGCCATTTTTTTCTGAAGGTGAAAAGCAACATTTGATGTTTTGATGTAGATCATCATATACATAATTTGGTTTGAAAACAATGTTAGAATCTACATTGAAATGTCACCAGTCTATAAATGTAGGAGTTGTAATCCATATGACCCAGCTCCTAAATTAGTCTAAAAGAAGCAAAAACAGAGTCTCTTCTAAATTAAAATATTTTTCTACAAAAAATTGTGATATTTTTACGAGCAGGATAATAAAGAACAGAGAGAATGTGGGCTAGAAACTCTGGATTTATCCGTGTCCAATTTGAAAGGTAAGAGGATAGGGAGTTTGTTTTTCTAGATTCATATAAGTTTGGTGAAACTGCCATGAGTGTTTGAAATGAAAAAGTGACATTTTCACAAAAACTTGAATTTTTGTCAACTCACACCAGGATGTTATAAACAAACATGTACTAAATTCACAAAACTACCTCACATAATCTTACGGAAAAACCCAAACATGTGACGTAAGCAAGGCTGTGGCAGTCGCTGTTGTTTGTAACCAGGGAGCTCACTTCCATCTGTAGGAATAACACTGTCTTATATCCTAGGTATGTGACAAAGATATCTTCATGTCTTTTAATACACTCACACAAATCTATACGAATTTCATTTATATCTCAGCGCATCCCTTTTTAAGCTCTCAGGTTGTCTAAATGATTCTAAAATTGTGTAGATATCTGCATGCCATTTCACTCTCCGACACAAACCTCTGAGTATATCAACCACATCGCAGGGTATCTCTTGTAAGGTCTTTGTGTGCCTAGAAAATATAAACAGTACAAAGATATCTGCATGCTTCTGTAATTATTTCACCCATATCACAGGACGTCTTGTATGGCCTCAGGGTGTCTAGAAAATAATAAAAATCGGATCAACCACAAATCAGATTTAGAAGATAAAATAGTAAGAGGGTGATGTTTCCAAGGTTTCCGCTCAGTGTTCTAGCGGGCGGTAGGATGGGAGCTTCCTTTCTGGTGCTCTTTGAGCTAAGGAACATGACGAAGCCGATTTGTTGTGGTATTTTTGTCCTGTAAATGTATTGTGGCGTCTTCTATGTTGCCGGCATCGTTTTTGGGTGGTTTCCTGCACCCATTGGGTTGGCACCCCGTTAACATGAGAAATAACCTTAAGTACTGCGTAAAACTCCAATCATCCAATATCGGCTTTGCTGAAAGGGAAACTTATCACACAATTGAAATACCATTCAGAACGACACAAAACACATGATGGAAGCAAATGATAATAAGAGATGTCCCCCTGTGGACTGTAAGTATATCTGGGGAGTTTTCGGTTGGTGGCAGAGTTCGCAGGGTGGTTTTTGCGAGGTTTCTTCTCAGTTTCCCACCATACACCAGCAACACAAAGTCGTCATAATACTCTACCCTTGTGCAGGACGTTAAACACAAATCAAATTAATAAATACAGGTAAATAAATAATAAATAATTAGTCAACTTTTTTTTGAATGTTCAGATATAAACAATGAAGAAGAGGAGGAAGAAGATTCTGAAGAAGAAGAAGAAAATGATCAGCTGACTATGTTTATCGAAGATTTAACTAAACGTGCTGGCAAAGGTAATGGTTGAAGATTGGACATAAAGTGATCAACTGACAATGTTGATTATAACATGCAGGATTTAAATATCCTGGCTGTAACATGTAAATGTTTTTGATTGGACATCAGAGGTCAGCTGACCATGTTTATATGGGATTTATCTGTTTGGGCCGGGAATGGTACTGAAGTATGATTGGACATCAGAGGTCAGCTGACCATGTTTGTATGAGATTTATCTGCTTGAGCTGGGAGAGGTTCTAAAGCTTGATTGGACACCAGAGGTCAGCTGACCGTTTGTAAAGGATTTATCTGCTTGGGCCAGGAAAGGTACTGAAGTATGATTGGACATCAGAGGTCAGCTGACCATGTTGTATAGGATTTATCTGTTTGGGCCGTAAAAGGTTCTAAAGTTTGATGGGACATCATAGATCAACATATTCTATGTAACATCATAGATCAGCTGACAATGTTTACATGGGATATAACTGCATAGGCCATAAACAGTAATGGTTGATGATTGGACATTTGTGATTAGTTGACAATGATGATACAGGATTTAACTAAATGGGCCAGAATGGGCTATGGTTTGGGCATCAGTGATCAGCGAAAGACTGGATTTTATTAACTGGGACGGAAAATGTTACAGTTGATGATTGGATATCAATATTGAGCTGACAATATTTATTCAGAATTTAACTGACATGGCCGTAAATTACGGCAGATTCATGTTTAAAGTTTGAACAAAAGTGATTGAACGTAAGATTAAAAAATTTAGATCTGGTATACTTTTCAATTGACAACAAATGTACAAGAAATTGAACAAGGAAGGTCATGATTGGACGCTTGTGATCAGCTGACGATGCATATACAAGATTTACAAACCAGCACCAGAAAGGTGATGGTTGTTTATTGGTGTTCTAGGATTCGATAAAAAAAAGTATATGTTAATGTGTCCTGATTTTTTTCTAACACTCTCTTGGGGTACCCCAACAAAGTTTGCAAGGGATATAGAAATGGGTTTCGTCCTTCTGTTCGTCTGTCTGTCCATCATATAACGTTTCCGAAGCATGTTGAAAAACCATTAGAGGCATCATTATGAACTTTGAGATACATGTCAAACTAATGGTGAACTGGTGCCTTGGTTTGACTAAATGACGGAATTGAAGACTAGCCTTTATCTACAAGGGGCAGCGCCGTGGCTCTGTTGTTTAGCGTTGGGCTATGGAGCCCCCCTTCATTCACCTAGAATAGGTTGGATCCCCCCTGTGGACCTTAGGTATATAAGGGAAGTGTTCTGGTGCTGCAGAGTTTGTGGGGTGGATTTTACGAGGTTTCTTCTCGGTTTTCCACCATACACCGCAATGCAAATTAATAATTAATTGCTTACAGCAAGGATACTGTTTTAATTCCAACATGAATGGGAAGTTAAATTTGATACTCTGTAGGGGGTGGTTGGGTGGGAGCCTCCTGTGTCCTGGTGCTCTCTGATCTAAGGGGCATCAAGAAGCCGATTTTTGTTTTGTCCTGTTAATGTATGGTGGCGTATTCTATGTTGCCAGGGTCATTTAGGGTGGTTAGGTGTGATCTTCCTGTTTCCGGGTGCTCTCTAAGCTAAAGGGGCTAAAAGAAGCCGATTTATTGTTTTTTGTTCTGTAAATGTTTGGTGGCGTATTCTGTGTTGCCAGTGTCGTGTAGGGTGGTTTTCTCCACCTACCGTTATAGGAGTGAAATAACCTTAAAATGACAATCAAATGACAATCAAATAAACGAGTAACAATATGTTATCTCTTTGAACGACTAGTTGACCAGACGGCAACTAGTCGGCCGTAGCATTTAATATGACATGAGCGCACCCGCGTCTTTGTTGCGTCTGTCGCTAACTATTTGCCGTCCAATTCCAGATAGTCATGTCCTGCTTTTTACGATAAGAAAGAGTTGGCTTCACGTATTCGCGAGCGACATGGGCGCTCTTGCGACTGCGATCAACTGATTTCGTATATAGTCTCAGATGAACGTATTGGTTTGCGACATAAGTGCTCAGCCACAGTTAACGTTATTTCTATCGCCAGTGTGACATAAGCTAGACTAAAGACCTTCTCCAGACTATCAGTGCTTTCAAGGTTTTTCCTTTCTTTTTATTGTTTTTTTTCTTAATATTTGATTGGCGGTTAAAGACTTACCCTTTAGTATATCACTATGTTTTAAGCTAAGTTTTAATTAATAGTCTGTTTTGTGAAGAATACTTGATATGTATAAAGCCGCCATATTTAAATTTACAATAATGACCTCTCGAGCGACCCTGTGGATTGAATAAAGAATGAAATGAATTGAACTAACACTAAGAATTGCCATTGCCTTCGAACGAAACTTTAATTTCTGACTAATACATTAACGTTTTCTTTCTGTCGAGTACAGCATGCACCAACCTCACCTGAAACCTTATCTATTTTCATAAATTTTAACGCCGAGTGTAATTTGATCACTAACAGTCTAATAACGGAAGAAATGTGAACCCCTTTCTCTTGGATATAGCGTTTGCACAGTGTTTACTGTCAGTATATTGTTTCTAGGCGTGTGTGCTCTTCGCAGTATACCGCAGACAGAACACCTGATTTGTGTATACGAGATGAAAGGTGACTGAATGAATTATTTATCGCGGACCGCGCCTTGAAAAGCAGCACATATCATAAGTCATTTCAGGACACGAAACCTACTTTATATCGAAATCATGCGTGGAAATGTTTTCTTGTTTGTGTTCACCACTATAGTAGGACGGGGGCGGTTGATTAGACTTCAGATACTTTCACACTATGCTCCACGGATAAGCTCCAAATTTTTAAGTAGCTTTGGTGTGCTAAATTGATTTCATTCGTCCGTCAAAATGTCGGTCTATCCCTCTATACGTCCGTCCGTATAACACTCGCTATATTAAAACAAATTCAACGATAAAGTTCAATCCTCCTGTTAAGATGAAGAATCGTATTGCATTCCGACAATACGGAGCCATACGATCAAGTGTGTTTTACGACATTTCTTGAGATCATTATTACTTTAAATGCAATCTACGGATTAGCTTTAAATTTGGAGTGTAGTTTTTTCTTATGAGGCTGATGGATATTGTTGCATTCCGTCAGTTTCTGAGCATAACGGATTTCTATGATATTCACACATGGCAGCTACTTATCTCCAAGACAAGTGAGCGAATGGTTGGATGGGAGCCTCCTGTGCCCTGGTGCTCTCTGAGCTAAGGGGTATAGGATGCCGATTTGTTGTGGTGTCATGTTTTGTTAATGTTATATAAATGTTTTGTCCTGTCTTGCGCGTTGCCCGCGTCGTTTTCGGTGGTTTCCTTCACCGATTGGGCTGGCACGTCCTCATATAAGTGAAATAACCTTGAGTACGACGTGAAACCCAATCAAACAAACCAAGGCGATTGATCTTGAATCGTACCATCCTCCTGTTAAGATAATGGACAAGTGTCCCGTCCCATGCTTTAATTGAACAAACAGCAAAAGAAAGACCACTTATAAAAACAAAGCGCTAGAGTTTCGAGGGTATACCCGGAAGTAAAGCAGAAATGAAGTAGACTTACACTACTGTACAGAGCCTACACATCTTACTGATACTAATAATCAACTTTTGCAGTTATTTATTTCACTACTGTTGATCATCACAAAGATGGGGCATTTAATTTATTATATAAAGATTAAACATTAACGATGTATTGTGGCAAACCGAGAACTTGTAAAAACAACCCTGCATTCTCCAGAGCCACTGGAAATCTCCCTTCGACACGACAGGTTTAAAAGTGCAGTTTTGTATAGTATTGGCGAGTAAAATGCTGTATAGCAATTGGTTAGAGTGTTTTGGAGATCGAAGGTTTTTCTTTGAGCGTTTTTTTTTTTATCAAAAAAGCAACACCCATATTTAAATATGCCGGGTATGCACGTGTCCACTGAAGCCAACTGTTTTATACCGACTAGGCTAATGATTTTATAACATGTTTTGTTATACGACAGATGTTAAATCCAATTTTCAAGTGTACGCTTAATCCAAATCACCCTCTCTTCCATGCGTGTGGTATAGGGGGAAAAAAGCTCAATTTAGTCAGATTTGGTGTTCTAACTATCGTTGGTTAAAGTACCAAACAAGAAATGACGGAAGTAAATAAAAAAACATTTTATAATGCGTAACATTGACGATTAGTTACGACAGTACATTGTACAGCGAACATCATACTTACTTGTACAGCGTGTGTGTGTACGCGAGTGCACGCAGACAAGACTCGCAAGACATTTGCGCCTCCTATTTTGTTCTGTCATGCCTTTACGCGCTACACTTATTAATTATGGATTTCGGGTATAGTTTAATTAAGCCAGTTAAATGGGGGTCGCGAAGAGGGTACACAAATAATGGTTTTTAAACAGTTACATATTCACCTGGGCTGGTTATTTTGGAATTCTTTCGAATAAAACAGCCCCGAAATCCTTAAAAGAGTATTAATCACAATTCGTAATAAATACGTTTACTTTGTGTATATCTTAGGAAAGGAATCAAAATAATTAGAATTGATTGAAGTCCCCTCGCCCAGTCCTTCCATTATATTGGCTAATCAACATCTCGATAATGTTATCTGGAAGAGCCATAGTTTATGTTTACCCTGGATAGCAACCCTGACAACGTGGTGTAAATAGCGAGATGGATTTTAAATTTCCAGGTGAGTTTTTCACAATTTATTCATTTTATATGGAGCAACGTAAAGACACCGTACGTAATAACTGGCAATTTGTGATATTAATTACTGTGCCTTGTTACTCAGTGAAATCTATATATCATCCCAATTAAAACTTTAGTATAGTGAGATACATTCGTTAGTTTGTGTCCAAGGTGACAAGGCTGAATCATGGCGTGGTAAAATGCCGTGTATATAAAAAGAAAACTGAACATGTTTACTTCGTTTGCGTAGGGATTGCGCTTCTAGTTGCCAAGTACTGCAATGTCTGTGGCCTTTGGTTTACGTATAGGCCTACACGTTTCCAATTGTGCTTCAAAAATCGATTTCTATGATTACAATATATGTACCAAGATGATGATGGTTTACAAATTGAATTGAATTGACATTGCTTATGGTATTGAAATTATATATAGATAAATAGTCCGCTGTGACTAGTCTGAAAGGCATGTGCTGCAGGGATGTTGCTTTTTCGTGTTCGACTGTGCGTTGTCGGTGACTCGTGTAGGGCGAACAGCCCATAAAGGTGCTCGTTGTGTCTCAGGCGGCTATGAAATTAAAATTATATTATCGAATACACCATTAACTATTTTCACGTGTGGTAAATAAAACACACAGATTCAAGATTTCGACCACATAATGTAACTTTTTGGAGTACACTTAGAAGTGTAATGGGTTAAAACTTAATTCTGGCATTAATCCCACAGGGCTATGTAAGGACTATCTTACTTTCCATTGACAGACAGCCGTTCACTGGAGTAAAGCTATATAGATTCAACACCAAATTCGTATAGAATGATATGAGCTTGCAGTAGTGTTGTTTTTTTTTTGTTGAGTGAAATGAAGTTGGAGCTTTTTTCGATATATCCGTTATCGATACAACGCAATTTACTGTGATTAAAACGGAATCCACTGTGATGTGTTTCGTGCCTGCGTTTTGTTTGTTTGATTGGTGTTTAACGTCGTACTCAAGAGTTTTTCACCTTTATGACGACTTATTATTAATTATTAATTTGCTGTGTCGGTGTATGGCGGAAAACCGGAAAGAAACCTTGTAAAAACCACCCCGCGAACTACGCAGCCACCGGAAAACTTCCCTTATATACCTAATGTCCACAGGGGGGATCGAACCTATTCTGGGTACAGTGAAGGTCGTGGCTGCGTCATAGGGTCTGGAAGTCACGCTTTGTGATGAAAGGGATTTCGCGAAATTCATTCCAGTTCTGGGTATGGCAGCGAAGTGTTTCAATATTCGATACATTCTATTTGTTTTAAAAACTTCAATATGTTTGCACAAAAACGTTAATATATTTTTTTAAAATTAGCATTTGCGTTTAAACGTTCTTTTTATTGTACATTTTGTAAAATTCTACATTTATATTCTACAAATTGTATACATTTATAGTCCACATTTTTTATATTTATATTCTACAAATTTACATATTTATTGTGTATATTTTTATATTCATATTCTACAAATTTATAGATTTATTGTGTATATTTTTAGATTTATATTCTACAAATTTATGTATTTATTGTGTATATTTTTATATTTATATTCTACACATTTATATATTTATTGTATATAGTGTAATATTTGTTCATGAAGCAGTTACACTTTTATGTTGTTAAATTGCATTCTGTGAAATATAATAATAAAACCAAGCTACACTATTCACTCCAATCGTCTACCATTATGTCCATCATCCCGGACGTGATACGATCATCGCTATTTTGGTCAGAACTTTTTCACAGCATGTTGGGCATAATTTACTCCTAAACTAAACTTTAAGCCTCTAAAGACATGCGAATTTCGCTCAGTTGCCTCAGGTTTGCTTATGTGTTTATGTACACACGGCGGTAAAAAGGCTTCCGGGGAACAAAATGTATCTTATTGTTTTTTTTCTGCAATGAAATACATACACATGAGAATGATGGCCGCTCCCACGGCTTAGTTCGCGCCACAAACACGTGGCAAATAATCATCCAATGAAATACCGTCACATAAATGTGTTTCATTACCACTTTTCCCAGAATGCAAAATGCAACATAAAATTTTAATTGTTTCATGAACCAATATGACAATATACACAAATATATTAACTTGTAGTATATGAATATGAAAATATACACAATAAATAAATTAACTTGTAGTATATGAATATGAAAATATACACAATAAATATATTAACTTGTAGTATATGAATATGAAAATATACACAATAAATATATTAACTTGTAGTATATGAATATGAAAATATACACAATAAATATATATACTATAAATATTAATATATTTCTTTAATACAAAGCGGGATATTTAAGTAATTTTTGGGGGTAGCACAGTTAAAGTTGGTACAAGTATGTGGTAATGTTCTCGCTATGGACCGATGGCAGAAGAGGCGTATTCGTCACCGAA
>JAVFBZ010149760.1:0-19498 GCA_032466195.1 Katharina tunicata
TAGAACATGAGATAATTTATCGACTTTAATTAGTCGATATCCCTGTGCCAGTGTG
This sequence comes from Katharina tunicata, assembly GCA_032466195.1. Lineage (NCBI taxonomy): Eukaryota > Metazoa > Mollusca > Polyplacophora > Chitonida > Mopaliidae > Katharina > Katharina tunicata. The sequence goes on from JAVFBZ010149760.1 coordinate 56, forward strand.
ATTACTCTTGACAAAATATATTAAAGTTCGCTAGGGTACAACGGAAATCTGGTGTCTAGAAATAATACCATCCAGCGAGGCCAGAAGGTTACCGTGTCGAGTACAGCCAGTGAATATTTCTTCCATCCGAGAACAGGTGATCGCTGACATTTGGATTTGATGGCTCAGGTTTTTCTACTTTAAATATGACAAAGGTAAAAATATTGTGTTTTGTTTCAGGGGGTGGTCTAAATAACTCCTTCTTGGAAATCCGTGCTAAAAGTCAGTTAAATCTCATTATCGTGAAATCCAGTTAAATAAACTGGGTGGCGTGGTGGTGGCAGGAGCTATCTTAGCAAATAACACCAGTATGCCGATTTGTTGTTGCGTCCTGTTTTGAGTCCTGTCTTCGTTCCGTGGCGTCCTTGTCTGTTGCCAGTATTGTTGAGAGTGGTTTACTTCTTTTCCATTGCAACTGAATTGGGGTTAGTTTTATTTAAAAAAAACCCACCGTAAAATCCAATTTTTTTATTTATTTGATTTGCGTTTATATTTTTTTTATGTGAACGTCAACAACTCTACATTGTTATGATTGATAACACTCCACTCGCTTACGAGAACTTGGTGCCTGGCGAGTATCATGGAATTATTGTTCTGTATTGGCTTATGCAGCGTGATCAATTACGTGACAACGACCTACATCTTTCAACTAAGTTTCTGAAGGCCAGAACATTGAGAAATTCTAAATCTAAACACTAAAACTGACAACAGACAAGATAGGACACAACACAACACTTCACAACAAATCGGCTTCCTGATATTCATTAGCTCGGAGAACAGCAATATGTGTTTTATTGAAACCGTGTTTTTACTTTAATCTGCGCATAGTAGTGGTTTGCGGGTATATTTTTGTTAAAATGTCTAAATTCCAACTTATAAGCCATGGCTAAATTTTACATTAATAGCCCAGACAATGATATGATCTACTGAACGATTACATGGAAAGGATGATACATCGAAATGTGCAATGTTCATTTTATCTGATGGATTTCATATAAGACCAATAGAAATAACTGCTATTAAATGTACTGTACTGCAGAATTTCGGCCAAAAATCGACAAAAACGAATAAAACTGGGTTTTCTATATTTTTGCTTTATAGATTTTACATCCTTTATTATTATTTTAATACGGTATATCGCACTTTCTCGAGGTTGATATTTTCCGAAAGTTTATACTTGGACCATAGTAGAAAAATATAGAAAACCCGGTTTAATTTGTTTCCGTTGATTTTTGGCCGAAATTATGCGTACCTTTAATAGTACCTTTAAGACATTAATCCAAGACATTGTAAAACTTGCATCTAACGAAAGGTAGCCTTGTGTTTGGGTTATTTAAAACAATAGTTTACCATCACGTTCATTTATATTTTGCTAGGATAAATTCCAGGTTTTGGACCATCTCAGATTACATTTTTGAAATTTATATATCACCAAATATGATCTATTTAATTATGCAATCACAATCGCTAAACTATCGAACAACCCTTTATATTGTATTTGGTACCATTTCCGTTAGGTCTAGAACTAAACTTTTAACTATCCAATAAAATGACGACACAATGAAACCTCCAACAATTCTTACATACCCAAGCACGTCTTTGTCATTGCCAATTTAATGTTTTATCCCCAAAACAATTCAGGACAGAACAAGCCACATTCAAATAGGTCCGTCTGTACCATAAGTAGAGTTAAATTCTTCAGCAGGAATCTTCATAGCGAGTGCCAATAACTGATTCATCAATTGTGTACGTAACTGCTTATCTTAATACGCTTAAATACTCCTCTCAATTATCTGTGGCACAATACAAGTAACGTAAAGAATCAAACTATTATCATTTCCTATAAATATCTCCTCATTCCAAATCCGTATTACCTTGTTAGATAAGTAGCGATCCATAAGCAAATAACAAGACGTCTTTCGTTTGACTTTCATATCACATTGTGTTATGAGTTTGTTTCTCATTTGTAAATTATAGACACTACGCTTTAGCCCAACTCTATCAAAATTAAATTTTAACTATAATCAATCGTCCAAATTATTTATTTATTTCATTATTTAGTTGATTCCAGTTAAACGTCGTACTCTAGAGTACATATATGCGACGGCCTTGTGTTGAAGGGACAATGTGATAAACCTGGAAGAAACCTCGTTTAAAACCATCTGGTGATCTCTCCAGCCACCGAAAATCTCCCCTTATGTACGAACGGTCGGCAGGAATTTTCAAAAGTTTAAGGGATTCATTGAAGGGGAGTCAACAGCCCAACGCTCAACCTACTTAGCCACGGTGCCGTTCTCAACCGTATGAAGGGACCCTTAAGTCTCATTCTTTTCGACTATGTGAATGAAGTAGATGACAATTGAGAAAAAAATGAAATAGAAAATCCCCAGTTATATTGGTGTGGTTGAAAAATCTTGAACTTAATGTTGTGTAAGTAGCGTTGTGGCAGGCACTAATGTCACGGGAAATAATGTATAGACACCGCTAGCTTCATTATCGGATCTTGCTTTAAATCACAAGGCTCGTGATAAGCATGGCGTAAAACTCCGAAACAAACTGCCCATGCTTGTCGATAAAAAAAGTCTTGTATATCGTGTTTTTGTACACAGGGATTTCAGAAATGGGTTCGGATTGACATACGAGGGAATTAAAACCCAATCAGGGATTTCAGAAATGGGATCGGATTGACATACGTGGGAATTAAAACCCAATCACATAAAATAAGTTAAGATTACACATACCACGCATTCAGCCGCGACTCAGTCACTTGTATTTTTTTTGACAGACCAGCATATATCATGAGATTTGATAACAAGCTAGAATGAAATAACTGTATTTGTGGATTTTAAAACCCGAGAACGTAACAAAACACACATTTTGTGATTTTTAAACTTCTAGCTTTATTTATAATCTTCAAACCGGATTCAACAACAAGGAACCGAAACATTGCTTATCAATAAACCCAGAAGTTGAAAATCCATCAAAGTTATGTTTTCTAGAATCAAAATACCGCTGGATGCTCTTGTCACATTCATCAACCAGAAATAAAAGGCAAGTCATTGTATAGTTGAATCCTTGGGCCATGTTAAATTGTATTATCTCCTTGGCACAGTAATGGATAATAAGGAAGAGACGAGCTGTATAAGAAACGGCTGATAAACGAATCAAAACATCTACAGATAAACTACAAATGACATCGATCTTTGATGCCGCGTTTTAAAGCCCCATGAAGTGCGTCTTTGTACCGAGCGATCATGTCTTGCGTACTAAACATGCTCACTATTTCAATGTTTTTAATTCACTTTTTAATTTGCCCAGTGCGTTCTTGCCGTGCGCAACAATTAATGATGATTCTCTTAATATGGGCCTTCTATCCACTTTTCACGTAAAAGAAATAAGGCATGGGTTATTTTGTTATCAAGTACTAAGTCGTGTAATCACACATGCCTTTAAAGTGCCGCAGCAATAACGTGGACATTTTTGTTAATAATTTTATTACTAATTTGCCCTCGCTAAAAGCATTGATGTGAATAATGCCTGGAGTGTATCGGCGAATCATTATCTCGCAAACCAAAATATAGTTTGTACTGTTTGGTTTCGATTTTTTTATTGATGTCATCCAGATGAAAAAGCAAAGCCGGATGAAGCACTATTTGGTACTGGTCAGAAATAACAGCCAGCAAGCTGAACCAGTGAGGCTGCTCTTCCGCAATCCAGAGGGTATTTAACATGCAATCTAGGGAATATTTGTTTGTTAGATTGGGGTTTTATGCTGTACTCAAGGTTATTTCACTAATATGACGGTATGTCACCCCAATCGGTGAAAGAAACCAACACTAACAACGCTGGTAACATGCAAGACAGGACAAAACATTTACATAACATTAACAAAACAGGACACCATAATAAATCGCCATCCTGTGCCCATTAGCGCAGAAAGCACCAGGGCTCAGGAGGCTCCTTTCCAACCACCCGCATCTGGTGAATGTGATGACGTTTTAGCACTATTTTGCATGTAATTCATTATTGTTTGCAAACACTAACTAGGCACACATGTTTCATAAAGAGCGAAGTCTGTTTCTGTTTCGTATGTTAATTATTTAGTTAATCATTTTGTTTTAACTCTGTTTTAAAATAGTGTGCCTTGAAACACGATATGCATTTTGAAATGGCCGTGTGGAGAAGACAATTTAGCTGTGTTTTTACTTAATTGTTTAATGGAATAAATAATTTGTAATACACCGATTCTTCTAAACATCATAAATCATCTATTCTTCTGCGATTTTGCAATTAACTTAATTCTTACTTAGATAGTTCGATACAAATAACAGAAAAAAGGTAAATCTAACACAGCGAAAGGAACTCCATGTGTGTGTATATAATTGTATATGTTATCAGTACCTCTGAGAATACAGTAAATAGTAGCTAATAATAGTAGTTTGTTAAAGAAGCCTCAAAAGCATCGGTAGATCTCTTGGGTGTTGAAATACCTCAATTTGTCACTTAACAGGAAAACCTCTCTGAGATTACCCACAATACTGGCTGATTTAAACCATACGTTTTCTTAAGTGTGTTAATTTCAGCAGTAATTGGTCGTTTCTGACTCAATGTTCCATAAACAAATACTAAATTCGCTACGTTTATAAACACTTCTTATCCTGTTCATTAACATTTACACGAAGCTTGTATCAAAATTGCTAGATTTCTTGAAGTTATTACTTATAATGCAAGGGAAATACGCATAACTTGCCTTAAAGCCTTGATATTATTTTCTTGATATTGCATTTTCTTTCAAGTTGTTAATTGGTGTGGTCAATTGAGTTATACAATCTAAAGTAAGGTTTGAAACGACAATCAACGGAGAAACGCATCGCCAGGCTTAATGCGAACGGTACAGGACATGTCTGTCTTTGTGTCTATATGAATGTAACTCTTCAACTTACCTTGAGACATGACTCCCAGTCGTTCTACTAGATAGTAACAGCTTCTAGCTTACTTTGGTATAAATTATTAGTCGCTTCTACCTAAGACAAAGTACAGGCCGTAGGCCATATTTTCTCTTCCGAATACACAAAGACAGCTTGAAGGTTTTAGTCATTGCGAGGCTATTTTGGTTTGAGTTAATTGTGCTTATTTCCGCGTTTCTGATTTAGTGCAAGTTATAATTATAAGTGACAGTATTTTGTTAGTTTTTGTTAAGTTATCTTTCTGTTAAAAACCTAAATATATGAGATTGAGACTCGTAAGTCTTTGGTTCCATTTTAATCCATTTTTATTTATTCAAAACCAAAGCTCCTTTTAATATATCTGAAACATGTTGAGGACATGTTCTCGTTTATTAATCATTTCTGCTACTACACCGCAGAAAAATAGTTTGACTTAGATCTCCATGTAATATCAACATATGTCCTACGGTACAGAGATAAGTAATTACGAGGGTTTTATTAAGAATAGTATTTTCATTAAAAACAAATCAGACAATTTCCAACTATCAGGTTCAAGTTACCGCATCCGTGTCCTTTGATGAATTATACAATAATATAGATTGATTATTCTTATCCTAAATTTCGCAAATAGAGACGTGTTTGGTAAACAGTTTCAAAATATGAGATATATAGAGTAACTGGAAACTTTCAGGGTAACTTTTTTCAGGTTTATTTTGGTGCAAAATTTCTATCTATATACAACAATCGTTTTCGAGTTTAAAACGGACTAAGCATCTAGATCAATAAGTTGCAGCGGAAATATACCAAAAATTGTCCTCCTTTAAAATCTTCAGTTACTCGACGTGAAAAGAAAATGTGCCACAAAACATGACACAATTTTATGCATTATTTTTTACATTTTAGTTACATGACCGATGGCATTGCATAAGTTCTGCTTAAAGACATATGTTTACTTTTTAAACAGAAACCTAATAAGAACTTAGCGGTGAGCAGATTTTCTAGATATACAATCTACTGGGCCCCATATCAACTTGAGTGCCTGTCAATGCAATGCATTTCACTGTGTCTTCGGACTACATATTATACACAAGTATGACGAGTTTGATGTGTACAAATTTACCCTGACACACTTTGTCTCTTCTTAAAAGCCTTCAATCACCACACTGAGGGTTAAGATAAAAAGATGTCAATTATTTATGAGGCAATTTTTTACAAATTTGTTTTCTCTGCCATAGCAAAAACTAGGATCCGCTCATTAAAGTTTGAAACACGGAAAATCATACAGGGAGCTAGTGTTGAACAAAATGTTCAATAACCGAAGCATGCTATTGAGTGAATTTGAAACAACAACGTATTGTGCTATATAGAGTTACTGGATATGTTGTGGTAGCAATACGAATGTTTCTCCCAAATAATGGAAATGTAAGCGAAATAATGAGCTTTAAATGGAGTTATGTTGCTTCGGAAAAATATTAATCAAACCACTAATTTCCAGTGTACCGTTACTATTAAAATTATATTGTTTCCATAAAGAGCCGTCTTAATCCTTGTTGTGGTTACTATTGCACATCTGGTTAGACATACAGTAAACATAATGCTTATGCATGGGCGCCTTCCGAAAGTGATACCTTAAGAATTTCGTTTATTTGGTTCAGGCACGTCATTCATTTAAGCTCGACATTTTGCTAAGATTATTTCATGTCCGATATCAAAGCTGTATTGAAGACTGGATTCTTAAAAAAGCACATCCCATCTTCGTAAGGTATTCTCAGGAGATAAGGTCATTTGTAATTTGTCAGTGTCCTTGTGTTAGTGCTTTTTACAGAGAAAGATTCGCAGCCTTTACTTGGATGAAAATTCGTGTTCCTTTTCTTATGAGCATCTGTAGCTCAGACAACAGAGCGCCTGCCCAGCTAGCTAGAGCCTCGCTTATCGGTTCAGGTATAAAACAACCAAACTCCCTTCTCTACATTTATATATAGCAGGTTCTAGCATAAGTTGGAATAGGAGACTGAATAGCGAAATGCATATAAAACAGAAAAGCCTCGTATTAAAATCTGAAAATTTCACCATAAGCAATGTAGGTTATCATCTAGGTGAATTTGTAGGCAAACATGTGTTTCAATGCCAACGGGCGGAGTATCGGAGTGGCAGCATAAATAGCAGGATGCATTTGATGAATTATTTTCAAAATAATTTCCAGTCCAGTCAAGTTTATTCCCAGTTCATCATCTAATGCATACTGGATATGTTAGTATTGTATCGACCATATATTCTGTGAGCCTTTAACTAGTTACGAGAGTTAACTTCTATTCCAGGTGAGGAATGTATAGACACGTGAAGCTACATTTTATAGAATAAAGTTTAATACAGGCACTGTGTTTATATACGGAGGGCCAAATTATTATTATTTAATACACATGTGGATATATCTCTAATACCCACTAATTAGATATATATCTAATTGAATTCGTGATATCTCTAATTCAGTTATTGATATATTTTATTGAATTAGAGATATCTTTAATTGAAATAGCGATATCAATAATTGAATTAGATATATATCTAATTCGAGGGAATTAGAGATATCTCTTATTCAGAACGAAATGGTGGAGAATAATGACTTATCCCAAATATTAAAAAATCTCGCGATAATAAAGCCTGGAATTTAGACACTCAGGCATGGCTGACATTCAATCTTACCTCTGCCACTAAAACTTCAGAACATTAAACTTGTAACAATATATATTCGATGATAAATCTGCAAGTCTTACATTGAAATTTTTCAAATAAGTGCTGATACTGGTAGGTCACGATTCGAAATAACGAATATTAGCAATATGAACACTTCCTTTCCCTATGTTTTAATTAACGATTAATTAAAAAAACATATAGAAATTCCATTTGTTATGCTCTTGTCATATATCTCTAATTCAATTGCAGATATCTTTAATTATTTTGTGACATCTCTAATTAAACTAGAGATATCACTAATGTTTGATTAAATGACAATTTAGCCCTCTATATTTATATTGCAGAGGGATGAATGGTGATTTAACGTTTTGGTTTATTTTAAAACCATTATCAAGAATAAAGAACGACCTATACAGATGGAATATACATACATTACCAGAAAATGTTTCATTGTACAAGTGTCAAGAATCAATGACAAAAGCAGTTAATATGGACAAGAGATAAGAGACATGCCAATAATGTAGGTATAACTGAGAGAATCAACATTTGTATCAGGTATTATTAATTATCTGTCTTATATTGGCCGAGGGGCCTGCGCCGTGGCCCAGTGGTTAGCGCGTCTGAATGCAGATCCTCCTTCGATGTACCACACCGGTCTCCCAGTGGACCTGAGGTATATGAGGGAGTCACAAGGTGACTTCGGAAATCGCAAGGGCGGTTTTTACGAGGTTTCCTCCCGTTTTTCCGCTGAATTGAGTAGAGTAGAATAAAAAGTGGAGAATCCGTCATCATATAAATGAAATACCTTTGAGTACGACGTTAAACATCAATCAATCAGACAAACAAACAAATATATTTGCCGAGTTTACTTGTTCTTTTCCCAGTTTATCAATATTCACCCTGTTTCGATTTAGACCGCTTTGGCCGTATACTACAAGTTAATAAATCAAATTTTCTGTAATCAGGGTTTTCCATATTGGCTATATTATAAGTCCGAGATCTGCCGTGGCAGCAAAAAGAGAACCAAATGTGACAGACTGATCAATAACATTTCACAATTTTAGTGATGTGCAGTAAAACCGTTGGGTATCACTTGATTACTCAGCAATACACACTCTCTGACCCCATGTGACAGATGTAATCCTGATTTAGCTGCTGATATCGAATGGGATAAAATATAAAAGGCTGTTTTCTATAGGTTTATATATTTGGTGGTCGGAGTTAACTGGCGAGGTTTTGCTGTGGACATTATACCTGTCGCGAGAGGCATTCATTTGTTTGAATACCAGTGTTAGAATCCATATGAAGATCAGTTACAATAATCAAATTGTGTTCCGCTTCACACCCAATATATTTTTAAAAACCAAAGACTCGCACATAAGGGACATTTGAATTTTGCTGATCTTATACATTTTGGGTTTCCTTCCGTGAATTATTGGTGATTTCCTCGGAATAATTACTGTCGTGCATGTTACACGTTGTTTTTATGTTGGTTTGTCAGGTGTTTTTATATTAGCACTGTCGTGTGATATTGTTTCCTTCCAAGACTGGACCTACACGTTTCGTTTGAGTTAAAACGTTGGACCCAAATCAAGGAAACACCCGAATGGAATCAAATATTACATTATTTATACATTTTATTGTATTTTGATGACAGAACACTTTTTGTCTCCAGCAATATAAAGTCGAGTATCTCGTAACGCAGAGAAACGCAAATATCTCTTTATTATGCTTATCTGCGGCCCAAGAAAATAAAGAAAATCTAACGGATTGCGAGATTGATTGATTGCCCTAAAACTTGTCTTCATTTTCAGTCATGGATATTTAAAGGTGTCAGTGACACGCCATTTGTTTATTTATTTGAGTTATTGATGTTTCTCGTACACCATAGAGATGCCGGTGTATGGTGAAAAACCAAGACTTGAACTCGTAAAATCAAACTTGCGATCTTCGAAGCCACCGGGAAACTTCCTTTATATACCTAACTTCCACAGGAGAATTCGAAACTAATACATAAACCTCTATATTATTCTCGTTAAAGTGTTAGATACACAGTTAAGGTACATATACATAGGAGGTTGTGTTTGAGACAGAAAATCGATTATTCCCTAAAATCCTTATCGCGTTAACGAATATGCCTGGATTAAATCATAACAAGAATAGCCTTTACTTGTCAAGGAATGTTCTAAGAAAATTCCCGGAAAAGAATTCACTTAATTTATTTAAATAACAAACCTAACCAGTACTATTGCTTTATAGTAGCTTTGGAAAATTCTGTTGGTGCTATTCCCTCGTGGAATACTTCCTGCAACGAGTGTTCAGAATATTTTTAAAGTTTAATACCATGGTACCAAAATATGCCATGTAAAGATCCCGACAGAAAAACTATTTCGAGGTCACCTTACGGTTACAGATATAATATTTCGAGGTCACCTTACGTTATTCATGTCCTCTTATTGCCAGTTAAATTTCCTTAATAAATCTAAAAAGAAATGCCATCTTTCCGACAATATTAGTTAAGAAAAGCTAGCACAGTTCAAATCTGAATAGAGGTCAATCCATTCTCATGATAAGACTGTAAATTGAAAAGGCGAGCATGCGGCTTTCAGCTCAGCTGTTGTATTGGCTTGAAAAGAAACTCTGCTTAAACACCAAAACGGGGAAAGTTTGACGGAGGCTAAATTTGTATAACCGTAAGCCGGGATTATGGCACAAATGCCCATGGTGTAATTTACCCAGATTAGACTGAAAAAAGACCTAGCTATTATAAAGAAACACTTAAAGGTTTCCTTTAATCTCGTACTGCTGTTCTGATGAAAAGATGATCACATCCCTTTGTTGGTTTTAATACATTTTTTCCCAATCTTCTCTCCATCCTGCTACGTGAGACTTAATCTGTGTAGCAAACACCCAAACGGTAACCTTGATTAATTAATTAGCTGGTGCCCAGTAAACTCAGCACTTTTTCTATAACATGTTCGGCTTTAGTTGGTGTTGGTCAAGTTTCCAGTGAATGTAGTTTCGTTAAAACCTTGGATTGGTTCATCGTTATACGAATGGATTAACTTTATGTTGGAAGCAACGTGCCCTGGCTCAGTTGGGTGAGAGTTGGGCTGCGGAGTTCACTTCACTGTAACCGGTATAGGCAAGACTTCCCTTGTCGACCTTAGTTACTTAAGTTTTCTGGTAGCTGGGGAGAACGCGGCGTGGTTTTTACGAGGTTTTGTCCTGGTGTTCCACAAAATAAAATCAAAGTGAATACCCTTGATGTTGCCGTTAAACACCAATCAAATAAATAAATTAGCTTATAATGTTCAATACCAACAAGCAGAAAATCTGAATCGACACTGAAAAAGATACAGTTTTCTTTCTAATAACATTTACTTTTCCGTTTAATTGTTCGAAGCTGATTTACTGATCAATTGCATTTTATTGTATATGGTTAAATTCGAGCTGAATAAAAAAATAATAATATCGTTTCCTTAACATTATTCACACCAAAAACAAAACAAGACCACTTAAGAATGACTCTTTTGTTCATTAATTTACGTTATTTATAAGTTATAGACAACCTCTAACTCGAGGGTATTAGAGATATCTCTCATTGTGTATTAAATGATTATTTGTCCCTCCACAGTTGATAAGCAAAGTTGAATGTTTGTGAATTCTTCTTTCACCATTTACTTCAACATTGATTATTTATAATGTCAATTAGTTAATATGTAGTCTCGTTAATGTTTTAGACATAAACATTATATTTACACAAATAAAATCGTATGTTGGACACAGAAATGTAATTATTCCCTAAAAGCCTTAACACGTTAACAAGTATTCAAATAAAAGCTGACAAAAATATTTCTTTACATGCCAAGAAATTTTCCTCGAATTTTCCCAGAAAAGCACGTAACTTAATAGAATAACAAATAACTAGGTCTATTGCTAACGATCTATGGGAATTTTCCGTTGGTGCTTTATCCTCGTGGAATATGTCCAGAAACGTTAAGAATATTTTTACAGTTTAATAGCATGTGTCACCAAAATATCGCATGAAAAAATCCTCAACCAAAATATATTCCAAGACCACTTTGCGGTATTCAAGTCCTGTTATTATTAGTAACATTTCCGAAATAAAGTTGAGAACAACCGACCATGTTGTGGATAATATTATTGTAGAAACCACACACACTACACCTCAACCTAACAGCTCTATTTTCACTATGGTGATTAGATTGAAATGAAAGGGCCGTACATATGGCTTCCAGCTCAGCTTTTTCTGTCGGCTTGCGGGCTAACATAGGTCAACGAGGCAGCACTGTAAGCAGGGATTATGCCATAAATACCCTTGGTGTAATTTACCCAGATTAGAGGGAAAAAATGCGAAGCTATTGCAGAGAAACACTTAAAGGCTTTCTGTAATCCGGTACTGCTGGTTTGATGAAAAGATGGACCAATTCCTTTGTCCGTTTTATACGTTTTCCTCTGTCGCTTTTAATACAATCATTTTTTCAGTCGTTTCTCCAGCCGACCACATGAGACTTAATCTTTGTTGTAAACACGCAGACGAAAACCCCGATAAATTAGTTGGTGTCTTTGTAACAGTAATTCACGGTATTTAGCATTTCCAGCCAACCCCACGTGGCTAAACCCAATAAATGTGTCTTAGTACTAGGATACTTGAATTGCTTGAGAATAACTGTGCTCGTTTTAGACGCATAACAAGCGGCTACAAATCAACAAAACATATAAAACAAAAATAGGACGATTTGTTTGATTGGTTTGTTTTACGCCGTACCCAAGGTTAATTCACTTATATGAAAGCGCGCCAGCCCAATCGGTGAAGGAAACGAACGTTAACGACGTTGAAAACAGGCAAGACAGGACACAACTTATCGGAATCCTGTGTCCCTTTGCTCAGAGATCACCATGGCCGAAAATGTTTTCGTAAAGTCTCATAAACCAAATAAGACTATTATAAACAAGTCGCTACCAGAAGCAGGAAGACATAAGTTCTTTTCTGGCAATAATTGAGCAAATATAGCCTCAGCGTCACTCAAGTCAGTCTGTTACTCTAATTTCCAGTATCGATGTTTGCAGTTCACTGTCTAGACGACAAGAACAATTAAGCTGACTATTTGACAAACTGTTATTGTAACGAAGCTACTTTCCTTTACCGAAAAACGAATTCCTGGTAGTGTGAAATCAGGAGTATTCTAATCAACCCAACCAAATCTGTTGTCTTATTCAATTATGAAGTGAGTGCTCACAGAAAAAAAAGTTGATCATAACCTCGTTTTCGAAAATAATTTAATGGTGTCAATCGAGTCGAAAATACAGTATACAGAAAACACAGTGACATTAAACGTCGCGACCGACGCGGTGTTTTTAATGGTATGTCTCTGCCAAGCGATAACGTAGTTCACTCTCGCATTCCGTGATCACTTTAGACATTTCATTGGAAATAAATGATCATGGTTAAAGCACAAATTGCACATCTTCAATAAACATGTCGTTCTCGATACAGAAAATCAGTACAAATGGTATTTATGTCAGATTCATGTATTTTTGATTGGAAAATCTACCCAAAAATAATCTTGAGTTCAAACTACAATATAAATGTACTTCTATGAACGCAATACTTTCAACAATAAGGAAATATTCTGAATTGGCTTTCAACAAACTGATTAAACACCGCACAGATGTGATAATATTCTGACATTCAAGGTCAATCCAAGGATATTTTGGTTAATCATAATGACACGGAATTTGTTTTGCTCTTTAAAGTGTCTTTTATAGACTACATTGACTTGGCAACAATTTTATATAAGTTCTTGTCTGATGTTTTACGTCGTTTCTTAGGGGATTTCACTTGCATGGAGACTACATTCGGTCCTTGGTCGAGAGCTTGAGCCGCAACATAAGCTGAAAGGTACTATGCTGTTATAGGTGAGGATTCTTTTTCAGTCTGGTTAAATTTTCAGCGACAGAAAGTTGTCACCTTACCTGGAGATATCTATGTCTACCCTTAATTTGTCATGTTAATCCTTAATATGACCGATAGAGGTTTAAACATGTACAAAACGTAAAAGAGAGAGCAGTATGACAATGTCGAAGGTACTGTTACCGCAATTAGGTATTGAGGTCATGTGTAGCTGAGACCAGGCCATAATACAATCTAGTCTCACTGTGTTTTTTTTTTATTTCAGTGCCTCATCGGCTTACATGCAAAGGCAGGGTTGAGGTGACATATTTTATTTATTACGGTACAAGGATTTGTTTGTATTTTTAAACTCTAGACATTCGCCAGACTGGAGGATAAGATCAGAATTTGACGAGCAGAAAAAAAATGTTTTAGTATTTTTAATGGAAAACTTTACACAACTTTCGTCTTCATAACTCAACTTCAATATAAATGTCATTAGAGCGTTATGTCAAAAATTCCGCCGATAAAAGTTCGAATCACAAAGAACGTAAACGAAGCTGATGTTCCTAAGAAAAATGGCGAAACGCGTGTCAACACTATCCGTGCATTGTAAAACAACTCTCATCCATAATGCTCAAAGAGTGTAAGAATTTAGAGAAAGAAAAAAATGGCAGGAAGATCGAAAATAATGGAAATGTCTAACATCTACAAAGTCTCAATCTAGGCTTGTTTCATCATTCATAACATTTCCTATTAGCGACAAAAAGTGAATATGACATTTTAAAACACCGTCACGAGAGGAATAACATGGAATGGAGAATAATCTACAGACAATTCAATAAATTGATTGTACTGTAGCCGTTTTCCCTCAATTTGACCAGACCGGGGCAGTGTGTTATACGCAATAAGCATTCCATAGGTTTGATAATTAGTCTGTGAGGTTATCTCCCCTTGTCCCTGCTATAATGTTCAAGTATCCGCTATCAATTTGACATAAGATTGGGGGTAAAAGATTGCGTCATGGTCTCAGCGATTTCTATGCTATGGAATTACAGCTTTTCACTAAAAAGTTTACCGTTCCAACGCCCAAGCAGAACTCAGCTTAATTGAGTGTGATGAGGAATGTGTTGTCCTCATACGGCAAGTTTTCATTTGTATCGGGCACCTCACCTAGTTTCTTCAATGAGAATGACTGTAAATGACGAAGGGACTGGAATTATACCAAAGAACAGTAGATACATACCGTCAACATTTTTTTTTAGTACTGATTAGATTTAAGATATGCCGATGCTTCAACTGTACAATATTACCTGGTCACAACGTACACATGACAGATATGCATCATCTTGTAACGGCGAGTTTATGTTTCCGACTAAAGACAGGACTCACAAGATATCGTAATACGTTAGCAACGTACAGTGTGGAGGCCGAGCAATTCTCGTTGATACATGTGGCTGATCACACAGAACTAAATGAAGTCAACAGTGCCTCGTCACTCTGACTCAGTCCAAGCAAGGCCGTTCTAATCAATAAATTGCAGTATGTTAAAGTCCAGTTTTTACGAACAATAAAATTTTTTAGAAAAGGCTAGACACGTTTATCAGTAGAACTGTTTACTGTTAAAATATTTATTTAAACAAATACATACATTTCTTTGGTTTTATTTTCCTGTTTGAAAACATACCCGTTGCAAGATTTATGTATTTAGTTCATGTGCTAAACAGAGCTCTGGGCTGCAGCAATCCATATTAAGTTATATTCACTGTTGGAAGTCATTTACCCCCTTATACACATAAGACTTATTACCTCAAAAACAAATTAAGTGACAGTAGCCTTGTCAAATAACATGGTTGCAGGCCACGATACAGTGGTTTTGTTCCGAAAAATGTCAATGCTTAACAAAAGAATATCCCCGAGGGCACGATAGCAAGTCAGTTCATCACAAGAGACATGTCTGGCACGCCAAATACAATGTCGTCCTCTGGCTAAAGGCGAAATGTTTCAAGTCTAGCCATACTCTCTTTAGCTGTGAAGGAAAATTAATTTAGCTATAGAACAGAGCACTTCACATTTTATGGTTGTGTTAGTGTGGATATGTAGCGTCGGAGTTCATCGCCGTCATGTGAGTGACATATCCTTAAGTAAGGCGTTAAACACCAATCAATCAAACAATCAACCAAATACAATGTAAATTTCAAAGGTTTCCCGATAGGCCTGTCAATTCACGATCAAGTGTATTGGGAGTATTTGATTCACAGGGTTCTTATTCCAAGGAGCAATCTGTTAAATTAACTTGTCGGTCAATGGCCAGCTGACTGGAGACACTCAAAGTAATGTGAAGTGACATTCTCTTTTGCAGTTATATCACACGTTCAGACCTTCTTATTGGTATTAAATAAAATATTCACGACTTGACCTCCAGACACATCGATCCCAGCTACTAGAGTTAGGATATGATATCAGCCTTATATAAATATTTTGTACACTTACAATTGTGATCACTGCATATATGTAGAGATTATAATTGCAGTACAGGATACGTGACGATGTATCAGCTCGGGTTGTCTCGCGTCAGACTACAGCAGTATCAATCGAGCTCAGACAGCGAGATTGAAACACAGTCCAGCATGAACCAACGGAACGAGATTGATACAACGACACAAAACACGTACTGTAGTCCTTATCGTTCCTTCGGAAAATGTGTAGTCCACCATATAAGAATACTATTCTTTTACACGAACATTTCTTCTATGTACTAGGACCGCGGTTCAGTAAGCATTGGACTGCTGAGTCCCCTTTATTGTTCTCGGAATCCCCCTTTTATCAAATAAATAAATAAATAGACTTTGCCTGACTGCAGTATAGGAAGATGTGAAGAGTATGCATACAGGGTGAGTGATAGTACGACTTACAACGATACATCAAACGGCCTTGACACAATCTCCATGTAGGTTCCGCATCAGAACATCTCAGTCATGGATAATGTATCCCCCTTCAATGTGCAGTTTTACTATCTTTAATTAGCAAGTTAGCTCTCCCGGATCGAAGCCTCTGATAGCGCTTAATGTGTCGGGCATGGGTCATTTATCCACTTAACAATTTGTACTCAGAAAAATGATATGCGAACACCGCAGGGGAAGCAACTGCATCCATCCTGTTTGCCCTTGTCAACGTTACTCGAATGGAGGCAATTTGTCTCGTATAGAGGTGATTATATAACACAGGCCGTGAGGGTGTGAATTAATGGATATAAATTGACGATACGTACTTCTATTTGGATAACCGTGTCCAAGAAGATTCGCTACATATAGTATTAAGATCCTCCTAAGTAAACTTCAAACAGAAGGAAACATATAATAAACAAAATTGTTAAACTGCCATTAATTATGTGCAATAAACAATCAGGTAAACATCATACCCAAATAAAACTAACAATTAATCGTCATCAATATATTTGCAGCATTAACATAGATTATTATACACATTAAAGGCAGAGCATTATTTCTTGACATATTTATTATCGTTGTTATGTCTCAGTCAACCATCTAGGGAAATTGAAGGAATTCCGAATCGGTTGGACTTAAAGAGCTATGGGCGTAAATGATGCAGTTTTTATTTAGATACGAGTTCTTTAGAGACATACACCCTTAGAACTTACAGGTGTATGGAGGTGTTTGCTGTTAACGAAAGACTCGTGGCATCCAGAGAAAGCATAAGTTACCGGCTTATACTAAGTGCAAAACGGTGTTATATCTGTTTCTTTTTGCAAAATAGGCAAATTTTTAAAGACGTCAGTAGGACACTCTGGAAAATGAATGGACATACAATTAACATATTGTAACAAGTCGGAAGTTCTGTGTGCGTTATGATGAGAACTATTTACAGTAGAGATAATTGATGCATGAAAAGATAGACATTAAGAAGAAGACAATATTACTTTAAAATACCTTAGATATTACACAATCTCTCCTTATGTACTGAAATTCGAAATTTTACACTAAAAAGAAAGTCGCTCACGAAGCTGACATTTATGGTGAAATACCAAGAAAAAAAGGAAATTGTCAGCGTGTGTCATTCTATAAATAAAAGCCTATTTTTAGGAGCGGAGTGCGGGAAAAAGGTGTCCACGTAGGATTCGCTAGCCATTTCCTTATTGGTAATAAATAAAAGTATTTCCCTGTTGGACACATTTCTTTGTCCACAAATATGTTTTAATGACAAACATGTAAAGCATTCCTTATGTCTGCAGCCCAGTAAGACAGCTATGTAAGCTCACAGTGCTAATTGAGCAGTGACAAGCACTCAAGTTAAGATGGTAACAAGGGGATAAGTTTATCATTTGGACAGCGTCTATATAATATCGTGCCAAATCACAAAGGCGCTGTCTTATTCTCAAAAATACCTATCAACAAGAAGACTCTATTACATCAGTTCGCAATTATTAATGATTTTTGCTGTTAATTTTTCCTACCATCTTAACAAACTGTCACCCAAAATAAGTATCGGTAATGCCCCATTCAAAATATTTTGATTGGTTGTTTGATTGCGGTTTTATAGGGTATTGCTACGTAATCTTTAATTGGAATTTTCAAATCGAAAAATATAATTCTGCACTAATTATCCAAGTCAAGGCTTGGATCTTCGGCGAGTCTTCTCTGCGGGGAACATGACACAGGAACACTAAAATAGCCTCATTTTAAATCTAGATATTACCCACAAATGCGGATTGTCGTGAGTTGAGAGTAAATAAAGTAAAAAAACACATAGTCTGAAAGTATCTATATCAAAGTTCTCTAAGGTAAAACGAAAATCTGGTGTCTAGAATAAGAAACCATCCAGCGAGGCCAGAAGGTTACCGTGTCGAGTACAGCCAGTGAATATCTCTTTCATCACGTATGGCTATTTGTTTTATACCAGACTATGTGTTCACTGACATCTGGGTTTGATGGCTCAGGTTTTCTACTGTAAAATTTTCAATGGTAAAAATATTGTATCATGTTTCAGTGGGGTGATTAAATCCATGCTAAAAAGGGAGTTTAATCTCAATATCGTGAAAGCCAGTTAAATAAACGGGGTGGCGGTGTAGTGGCAGGAGTTATCTTAGCAAAGAACACCAGCACGTCGATTTGTTGTTGCGTCCTGCTTTGAGTCGTGTCTTCGTTCTTTGGCGTCCTTGTCTGTTGCTAGTATTGTGGAGGGTGGTTTTACTTCTTTACCACTGGAACTGAATTTGGATTAGTTTTATGAAAAAAAAACACACACCGTACAATCCAGTTTTTTTTAAATTTATTTGATGTGCATTTTCATTTTTTATGCGAATGTCAACAACTCTACATTGATGTGATCGATAACACTCCACTCGCTTACTAGAATTTGGTGCCTGGCGAGTATCATGGAATTAATGTGTTGTATTGGCTTATGCAGCGTGATCAATTACGTGACAACGACCTACGTCTTTCAACTCAGTTTCTGAATGCCGGAACATTGAGAAATTCTAAAACTAAACACTAAAACTGACAACAGACAAGGACGCCGCTTCACAAAGATAGGGCACAACACAACACTTCACAACAAATCAGCTTTCTGATAACAGTTCAGAGAACAGCGATATGTCTTTTATTGAAACCGTATTTTCTCTTTAATCTGCCCATAGTAATGGTTTGCGTTTTTTTTTTTTTAATTTATAAATTCGAACTTATAAGCCATGGCTAAATCTTACACTTATAGTCTCCATTAATGATGATTCTCTTAATATGGCCTTCTATCCACTTTTCACGGAAGGGAAATAAGGCATGGGTTATTTTGTTATCAAGTACTAAGTCGTGTAATCACAGATGCCTTTAA
>JAVFBZ010149793.1:0-12218 GCA_032466195.1 Katharina tunicata
CTTCTTGTACGCTATGATAGGTCTCTGTGATAGAGGCTTCATCATTTTAGGTACAAGATTTTGATATTCCTGTATTAGGAGACTTGCAAACCTGGTGCTAGGCTGGTCATATTGAAATACAAAAGGAATAATGTCTACCCTGGAGCCTTAACCGGGTTCAAGGTTGAAACCCAATGGATACAAAGTTTGAAGTGTATGAGCTTCTCTCTCCAAGCGTTTTTGTTTGGTTTCCTCTTCAGAAGGAAAAACAGGATTTTTTTCAATCGGCATGATTTCAAAATTATAATATATATATGTGCATTTATATTTTTAAATTAAAACCTTTTTTGATGTAACAGATGTTTGTCTTCATATTTACAGGTAAAAGGCTTTGACTGTGAGTGGAAGAACGTGTAGTTCTAATGGAACCCGTGCTCACCAACCAATGAACATTTAACAAAACCAAACTGTTCTTAAACAAACCCAGCGTGATGCTATGAATGGCTGCAGAACGCTAGTATTAGGTCAAGTTCAACTAGCTGCTGGACTGAAAAAAAAAACGCGTTAAGAACTGTAGCATATATTCTTTTAGAGGAAAAGAGAAGTTGAGACACTTTGAATGTTTATGAAATATTACTTGAAAACGGTCTGAGCATACAGATTGCAAAGTTGCACCGAAGATATATCAGAAATTGTCATCAATGATGTATATTTGATTTAAAGTATAACTGACACTAGATCCTTTACTTAGAAGAACATTCCAATAATCAACGGCTGGAACTTTTACATCTTTTGCAATTCATAGCTAGAACTGGTTTCAAGCAGGGAGATTTTGGCCACAAATGTTATGAGACACAGTTTTAATGTAGATGATCCCAGTTTTATAAACTTTTTGACTGTGACTGAGTTATAGGCTAACATAGCATTATGGAGCTGCTAGGAAATTTTACCGATGAACGAATGAATGTGTCAGAGTTGGAAAGTTGGGAACATCAGCAGATGGTTATGATGCGGAGTGTTTACGATGTCATTATCTCAATAGTATGTGCCTTTGGATTCGTTGGAAATGTTCTCAATGTGTTTGTGTTTTCATGGAAACGACATCAACGCATCATGGATGAAATAGAGCGCTGCACCACGACTTGCTTGGTGGCTCTTGCGATGTCGGACATGATGTTTTGTTTCTGTGCTTTTCCTGGCTCCATCTTTCCATGGAAAGATTGTTTAAGTCACGGTGAGTTCGGAAAGTACTACAATGCTTTTAGTATTGCTACAATCGACTTTTTTATTCTGACGAGCACAATGCTGACGGTGATCACGGCCATCATGAGATATTTGGCGATTTGTCACCCGTTTCAGTCCCGAAGATTCGTCTCCATGAAAACCACAATATCGTCGTTAATAGTGGTCTGTATCCTTGCTCTGGCAATTAGCTTACCCAAACTCTGGCGCTACAAGTTCATCCAGGACAACTGCCCGGAAGGCTATATACATCTCTACCATCAAGTGAACCTCTTTAACTCAGAGATGTTCGAGCATACGTACAGATTGATCTGGGCTATCATCGGTAACTTTGTGCCGCTGGTTATTTTACTGTACTGTAACGTGCGCCTTATTGTTGCACTTCATCAAAGCAAACAGCTACGATTCATTCACAGCAGAGAGCATGACACGTATTCGGCCGCCCACCGTCGAATCACCATTACTTTAATTACTATAATAATCTTGTTCCTCATTCTAGTAGCTCCGTCTGAAATCTCCAAATTTGTTATGAACATGCACGATGGGCCTCATAAGAAATTTACTTTCTTTACCGTTTCTTTAGTAACCAATATGTTGCAGACCATCAACTTTTCTGTAAACTTTATCTTGTACTATGTTATAATCGCACCCTTTAGACGCGCCCTTCACGAGTTCGTCTGCTTGAATCGAACTAGTTCTAACTCCAGTAAAACATCAAAGAATTACTGTTCGACAAAAACAAGCAAGCAGCAAACAGTCCTATTACTGTCTGTTCGAGAAAATGGCAAGCACGGAACAGAGGCCACATGACTAACTTTGCGACTTTAGCGAGGGACCAGGATTATACCAAGGAACAAAAAGCCCAAATGGAACCAAAAAAAAAACTATTTACTTTGATCAAATTGTGGGTACAAAATCTAAATTAACAGTTAACAATTATATAAAAAAGACAATTCTATTCCAAGACAAACTGGACTTCAGGTTGAAATAACTGGCGATACTGTGCTGATTGAATTTCTCACTAATGTATGCGCCCTTTCATGAACAAGATGGTCCCTCATGGGTCTATGGACATGGTGTGCACATATTACTTCCTCTTAAAATATGGTACTTTTCCGGTCATATTTGCGAACATTATGTGCAAATATTTGCTAATTAGCCAAGAGGGTTACTTTCTCAACTATGTGATAAAGTAGTGAACATTTTAAAACATTTCTACGGAGCAAAATGTGGGACTTTTTCCAGTCGTGTTCGTTGTTGTTGAACGTTGTGTGTTTGCCTATAATTGAACTACCAATGGCACAAAAGAAATGACACTTTGCACATAGTGCTTCTGTGCAAAACATAGTAAGGTACTTTTATATTGCAACCTTGTTTGCACAAATTGCCAGTGTGCAAAAGATTGCACCCTTCCAGTGTTGTTCTCAACAATGCCATCAACTTATTCAACAGAAAACTATGTAAGTAAAATTAATTTATAAAATAAATTGTTGTTTGAGGTTTTTACAATTGGAAGCCTTTAATAGCTCATTACTGAAATCAGTATTGTCCATCAAATCCATTGTCCAACTGCAAACTAATTATTAGCAGATTAAATTTAAATTTAAATTTAACTAAAAATGTTGGTGATATGCAAAAGAAAGACTTCTGAAAGGACAATTCAAGTGATTGTCTTTGACCATTATTTTCCTGAGAGCAATCCCTGAAAAGTTATCATAAATATATCACAGGGTGTGAAAAGAACGTTGTCCTGAAAACCCCGTGATTGTTTGATTGGGGTTTTGATCCTTAAGTAATTGCACTCATATGACAGCCCATTCATCTGGTAAGAACAAATTATGTGTAGTATTGACATAGGAGTTAAGTGTAGCAATAATGATAAAATGTGCAATTTGTATTTCAGACGAGGAAGGGCCGTGATTTGGCTCGTTTGGTTGGGCTTTGCTCTGCTGATCCCTATTAAAGTACCGGGAATTTGTGAATTTTATGTATATAAAGGGAAGTTTCCCAATTGATGCGGAGACTGTTTGATGGTTCGAAAAAAGTTTTATTCTCAGTTTTCCAACCCAAATTAAGTTGTACAAAATTAAACATGAACAAAACATATAAATAAATTTGAAACAACCAACATGATGGTTTTATAATAAAAGATCACCAACGCATATGAGTTAAGGAACCGAAACCCCATTTTTACTCGACTGCTGTTCTTCATACCATGAGCTTTCAAGTCTTCAAATCTGAACTATTCTGAATAACCCGGTCAACACCCAGCAAATTATTCAAAGTGGATTTGAACAGGTGGCATCAAAAAGCTGGGATTTGGTCCTTAAATGAATAACTACGGCTGAAAAATGGAACTAGACAATAAGTTAAATGTTCACAATGTTAGAAGTTACAGTGCTTGTTAAGAGCATTTTAATAACTGTATTATAATTATTTATTTAATACATATATTGAAATGTTCTTCCTAAATAATTGAAATTTATGTAATATAATTGTTATATAATATTATTATCTTATTAGTATTTATTTAAAATATAATGATCTCTTGAGCATTATATTCAATATCATATATACATGTACATTATCATTATCAGAGCCTCATTTAGTTAGTTACAAGTTATTCATTATTATATCATTATTATTATATTATTTTTAATTATTCTGCACATTATTATCTCATTAGCATAATTAGATTATTGATTATATATTATTTATATATATTTATCCATTCATAATTATTATATCAATAATATTTATTTTATTAACAAGAACTGTACACCATTATTTAGTTAAAACAATATTATTACAGGATTGTGCCATTGTTTTGCAAATAATATGAACATACAACAGGTAATTGTTTAATACAGTCATTATTATTTTGTTTTAAATCAATCAAAACAAACACAAAGAAGGCATGTCTCGAAGTTTCGTGATTTTCTGTTTCTATTTATCTCCAATGATCATTATTCGTTGAAAATGTGACAATAATAAACATATATGCATATACTGTAAATCACCTATAATTTAAACCATGCATTATGCTCACCTTTTTGCAAGTTGTGGAAGTATTATAGCATGTAAACAAACAAGTTTAAGTTTATTGTAAAATCCAGATTTTCCTTTAACTGGAAAACTGTTGTTTGACTCCCAGACATTATTTTAAAGTCCTTAAAAAAGCTTCCAAAGTATTAACTTCATGGACGAAATTTAAGGTACGTATTTGTTATGGCTATAGAATGTTTCCTAGAATGTTTCCAACAAGCTTTTTTTTAAAAAGAGCAGTGATGTAAAATATAGTAATCTCAGACGATACAAGACATTATTGGTATTGAAACCGAAAAGTCAATAAGGCTTTTCCGTAGAAAATAAGACGTTACTAAGCACAGAGTTACAGATAGGCATGGGTATTTATAATCATTAGCCAATGATTCAAAGCCGTATTTTTCTCTCAATGAAATTGTGACTTTTAGATAGTAGGCCTGTTTTGGTACTGTTACTGAAAGCCGCGGGCTTGAAAGACGCTGCCAACTCATTACTATTGACACATTAGATGTCGGGAGCTTTTGACAAGCAAATGACCAAAGGCTGGAATGCTCAACTTCCAAAGGTCAGCATTTGACGCACTAGACTAGTAATCCGGAAACTCATGTCATTGGTCATCGTCCCGTCTCGAATAGTTGATTCTCAATCCAAAGGTCACAGGTCAGCCAAGGGTTAATCATCATGTATTTTCTTATTGTTGTCCAGATGACCCCAGGGAAGATCAGCCTTTGTGCTGACTGAGTGTTTGCTTTGTAAACTATTATCCTCAATAAAAAACGTTTATATATACTCTTGACAAAAATATATATAATTCATGGACCATCCTTCAATTAAAATAAGCAGCTAAAAAAATAGAAGATTTTTGTATTTAGCCATGCCAATGAAAAAGGATGCTTATTATAATTCAGCTGTGAAGCAACTGTGGCGTCCATGTTTTGCCAAGTTGCAAATGAAATTGCAACAGTCAGAGAAAGATTTTCCACACATAAAAAAATGAATCTATTTAAAAAGGTCTGGCAATCTGGTTTCAAGAATTTTTTTTTACCGAAAATGCCTAGATAACAGGTCAAGGAGAAAGAAAAAGTTTACTTAATCAGCTTAACCCAAAAGTTTCCTTGTAAATTTCATCGACACCCCAGACAAAAGTACTATATTTTTTCTTGCCAGTCTGTCTTCTCAATTTGTGAAGACAATTTGTCATACTTTAGATGGCATTTGCTGTAGTAGGTCTCAAACTGGCAAGCAACTTAAGTATATGTACATATGTAGAGTACAAATGTATCAATACCCAAACCAAAGCACTATTATTTTCTCCAGTCATCTTGTATCAGTCCTCTATATTTATGAGGACAATTTTCAACTTGTTAGTATCTTTTGTTATCTATACGGTCTCAGAAGGTCGGAAAAACCGATGTTAAGATTATCATCCAGAATTAATGGTTTCTAGCCGCATCAGCTGTGGGAAACACTAATAATAATCTACCCAGTGCCTATCTGTCTCTGGCACCTGCTGTCCTTCGTTGTTGTTGTCACTTGGTGAAACTCTTAGATGGGATTAATAATTTCTAGCCTCAATTTTCTGGATTAAAAATAAATATATACGATGCTTCTTTCTTCTTTCCTGGTTAACCGGCGTTAGATGTTATTCTATTATTTATTTATTTTGAAAGGGCTAAAAAAAATATTTTATTTTTTTTTGGTTTGCTTTTTATTATGTATTTATTTAATATGTCGTGAAAATCAAAGAATAAGGTAAAGCCCTGAACATTTTGTCCCTGCATTTGTTAATTTTTTACTTAATTTTGGAATCCACATTGCATTTTTATTAACTCAACTCAGAGTCGGCCTATAATTCATCAGTATTTGAATAAAAAATAATATCATTTTCAAAATTATTATTATTAATCTCACAATACTCTATGTAATCTACAATCTCACCCTGCCTTAATCTACATTAAACTTATGGATACCCTTGAGGATGGTGAAGAGATAAATAGGAATCTGTCATTAGGATCTGAAAATAGTTTACCAAACGTCCAGGAAGATATGATCATATAAAATAATAATACATCTTTAATTCATCTTTGGCATATTTTTATCTGATTTTTCATTACAAATGAAATTAAGGACAAGAATTTCATGTATAATGGATAGATAACTAATTACGAAAGGTCTCCAATATTGCGGTATCAATAAATAAATACGTGAAAATAGTTTGGGCTACGAGGCACTCCAGGGGAAAATTAAGCCGGACAATAAAACAGCTGCCCTTCCAGTTGTACAGAATATAACATGGGAGCATGTGGTAGTTAATTCCTGGGCTATTCTTACAAATAATTGCCTGAATTTGTTTATAGCACACAGGTTTTTTAGCACACAAGTCAGGGATGGTAAATTTACAAAACACACTGCCTAGAACAAACACAAACATTTTCAGTTGTTGAAAACCTGATTTGCCTGATAGACTATCGATATAAATGTAAGTGCACACACCGTTCAATTGCAAGAGACATCAACATTATAGCAATAATAAAGATTTAATAATTTTAGCAGCTGAAGTATGGTCTTGCTTTCTGGAGGGCAACTAGAAACGCTTCCATTTTTTTTAAGCTCGGCAGAAAAATATTTGGTAACTGAATTTGGATGTTTGGTCGTCTGAAGGGCAAGTCAATATTTCAAGACCTCTTAGCAAATATCTTGCGACATCTTACAGCATAAAGGACAGCAAGATTTTTTTGTAATTTGTGAGTTTTCCGGTGGCTATGGCAATCGGTTTTCAACCCTTTTCTCCGTTTTCCACCACATACCGTAATTGCAAAGTTGTCCTATAAGTGAAATACAATTGTGTACCACGTTCAACACCAATCAAATAACAAAATATACTTGGTGACCTCTGAACAAAAATACTGCCCAATAATGCCATGCTGCAAGACAATTAGTTTACGTTGCTGTTTACATAATTTGTCACGCAAGCTAACATGTTTCCCAAGGTCATTAAAAAGTTCACACACTTGCTTTGCCAAGTTTGAAAAGAACGATCCGTTAACGTTCAAGTTGGAAATGGCAGGTTTAAAAAAAAAATTAATTATGAGACAGGGGCTTTTACCACGTTTATCCCTTGCCAGATTCTGTTAACAACAAAATGAAAATGCGTCGAAAAATTCAAGCAGTTTTTTCACAAGAAGGTAGAGTAACAGTTGCAAGATAATGAGTTTCACAAACAATCTGATGTCAGCCGCCACAACGCCAAAGGCAAACTTCCACTTCATAAATTAGGCAGTGAAAAAAATGTCAAATAGAAGTAGTGCAATGCATTTCTGAAAATTCTTACTCTATGCATAAGGAAACCATTAATTTATAATAACACACCACTATTTTTTGTCTATATTTTGTGTGTGTTTGATATCTTCTTTTATAAAATGTACTTTGACTTTCAGTTTTTACCAATACAAATTTAAAAAAGATTTTTCTTTACAACTATTTATTGGAGAATATCAAAAGCGGGGTTAAACTGATTTCCACAAGGCTTTGCCTTGTTTGCCCATGTAAGTGAAATAGCCTCTAGTATGGCGCAAAACACCAATCAAACATTACTAAATCTAACCGTTAGAAGACAAAAGTATCAATAAACACACAGATTTACTTTTACACTGTAATAACTATTTACTAAGCTCAGAGTTACAGCATAACAAAATCACTTAGTTTTTTCAAGCAAAGAAGGTAGCCATTTTCCAAATAATCAGCAAATCAGGTTTGGTAAACACTGTGATTCAGTTTCTCAAGGCCATTGGCAAGTTTACGTCTATAATTTGACCAAAATGACTCCACCAGAAAAAATCTCAGAATAGACTCCGGCCATAAATGGTGTGTCAATAAACGCATAAACAATTTTCTTGATCGTGTCTACACAACTAAAAAATAAATAAATGGTATTAAGCAGTTTTAACAGAGATCTTAAAGTTTAAAATTGGTTGCAATTTTTGCATTTAAAAAAAAATCCTACACAATTTTTTTTTTTTTTATACAGTTAAGATTTTTTTATAATTAATTTAAGGATATAATGATTTGATTGAAATGCACTTTACAAAATAGAAGAAAATAAAAATATCCACAATTTGTTGTTGTTGTTTTAAATTTTACCATGGCGACGGTAATGCTCTATTTTTTTGACAAGACGCTAGTATCGTAATACAATTGTTAGCTACGGGATTACGCTCTTACCCCAGGCTATAAGTAGTGCGCTCGCCCCATAATGCCTTTAAAGTAGTTACAAGTGGTCGATGTGAGGCTGCTTGAATCCAATCATTAGGGACACTATACAGGCTACATTTATATACAAAATCCAAATATTATTACTTTGTGTTAGCCTGGGCTCTTTGCTTGCTTCATAGTTCTATATACATAAATAAAATAAAAAATTGCTTTAAAGTATGTTTCTTTTTTCAATTTCACAATGAAAACAAACAGATAACTGCAGTTCCAAAAGTACCCAAGCTAAGCAGTTGATAATAATTAGATATCGCAATCAGTGTCAATTGTAAAAAAACCCAGATCAAATATTCTAAAAAGTTCCTTCATATTTAGTGCTTCAATCCCCAGAAATACAAGTTAATGTCTGTCTTTATAATGTTCTGAATTTTTGTGTATGTATAATTCTGAATCTGTATATTATGTATTGAAACAAAACATATACATTTTAAGGATAAAATGTACACTTTGGGAGGGGTGGGGGTGTTTACATTCACAAAAAATATATAATTTCTTTTCTTAAAAATTTGTACAAAATTCATAAAACATATATATTCTGATTTGTATACATGTAGAAAACAATAATAGTGTATTTATGATGAATTGTGACCAAATCCCTTCATTAGTGTTGCTAATTAACAAAATTTGTTATTAATTTGTAAATATCATATGTTGACGAGATGTTCAATTTCCCAAAAAAGTTGTTAAATACGTACTTAAACACAAATTCTACTGTTGAACGTATATGTATTAATTATTTATAATTATATTACTTTATGAAACTGTTTTTGAAGAGTTGTAACAAGAAATATTTTAAAAAATAAATTACTGTTCAAAAGAAATATGTTGCTGTTGTTGTTGTATAAGGCTTTACATGTATTTTTAATTCAGACAATATATAGTACAAAAAGTAATGTTCAAGCAAAACAGTTCTCATTTGAAGATTGACATACTATTTTGGAGTATGACTATTTCCCTAATGTATGGCACCCTGTTTCTAGTTTGAATGTTGAAAATTAGGTGGCTTAAAGTCTTAGATTGAAAAAAAAAAAGCATATTATAACGAGGGGACTTTAGTTGTATAAACACAGTTTTTAGCTTTTGATATTTAATAAATCTATTAGGAAGAATTGGACACAAAAATTTTATGACAAATGCTGGTGCGCAACAAACAATGCTCAAAAACAAAAGCAAAAGTAGAAAAACTTCAACTAGACAACAATTAACAACCAACAAGAGACAGTTTAATAAAAAAAAATAAAAAAAAACAAATGTAAGTAAAAAAAAAACACTCAAGCTGGAAAACTACAATTCAACAAAAAAAATATTTAGACAAAGCATGAAATCCTCTGACAGCCTTCATGAGGAAAAGAAACAACCGCATCAACAAACAAAGCACAGGATATTTAAAGGATTTTACAGGACACAACAACAGTTCGTCTTCTTGATGCACCTTACATGTAGTTCCCACACAATTCAACCAAACAACACCAAAACAAAACAAAACAAAACCAAAAAACAATAACAATATATATTTTTGTATAAATGTGGAGAAAATCATTAAAACAACTACGGTAATCAACAACAACAAACTTAGAAACACAACAACAGCTTAGCTTCCTGATGCCCCGTACATAAGGCAGTTGCCACACAACCAAACAGCAAACAAAACACCCAATTCCAATATATAGTTCAATAAAACACCAATCAACAAAACAGCTAATCAACAACAACAACCTTAGAAACACAACAACAGATTAGCTTCCTGATGCCCCTTACATAAGGCAGTTCCCATACAACCAAACAAAAACCCCAATTCCAATATATAGTTCAATAAAACACCAATCAACAAAACAACAAATCAACAAACAACAACTTGTACAATGGCACCTTTGCACTATCACATGCTACATGTTTGGAAGGAATTCATCATTAGTCTGAGTCCATCCAAGCCCAACACTGACGCACAGAGAATCCATTAATTTCTTAACCCATTAAAATAAATGAGACAAGGCGATACAAACATTATTTCTCTCTGGGGTTTTCTAATTTTTTTAAGGGGGTATTTTATTTCCCCTGTGATTAGTTAACATAAGATTTAAGGAATTCTCGGAGCCGAGGCAAAATCCCTAGAGTCAAAGCGATCAACGTGACATTGTAGGACGAGAATGTTGATCAGACTCAGCGGTGAGAAGGATCGGTTCGGTTGACAGATAACGTCAACTGTCGGACTTAAGGTGAAATTTAGTGAAAATTTAATTATTGATTGAAGCTTGGTACCTTGATTGATTCCTTGAAGACCAAATGTAAGACAGGGCATTATTGCTGAAAACCATGTTAGCACCTACATGGACACGCAGCAGGTTAAATAAACTAAAGTTGTCATCCATGCAAGGCGTCTGTTTGAAGCCATTGTATAAACTGAAGTAGCTGGGTTCGCTGAAACTTATCTAGTTAAAGGATATTGATATAAGTAGAACTGCAAATGTCTGAATACCAGATTGTTTGTTTGATCGGGGTTTTATATCGAACTTCAGGATATTTCACTCCAATGACTGCATGCGCTGGCCCAATTGGTGAAGGAAACCATCTTAAACAACGTAAGCCAACACAGGAAACACCATAACACATCAATAGGACAAAAAACAGGACACCACATCAAATCGGCTTCCTGATGCTCCTTAGCTCACATCACCTGGGCACAGAAGGCCCCCACCTAACCACACACTCTGAATACACAATAACACAAACCTGTCAATTTTTCAAGACTGGGTCATGTTATAAATTAAACTACCTATTCAATAAAGAGGATTGAGTCCTGGCTGTTTATTTGACAGAGCTTGGGACTTATAATAAATGGAAAAGCAAGATACCAACGATTGCAGAGCTGTTGATCCAATCAAATTATGCTTGTGTAACAAACAACACATTCTCTTACTGATGACTGAATAGGCAATATACGCAATGTTGGAACATGTTGAGAGCGGATGTGTAATAAAATTAACGGCATCTTGCTGACGGTGTGTCTGAAAGAGATTAGATTCCAGAAGATTTATGGCTGTGAGTTTCATGAGTGACAAGCTCATGCTGTCCTAATGATGACTTAATGCGAGTAAGGATGAAAGAGACTGATTGAGGGATTAAATAAATTTATGAGATACGTGTAGCTAGAAAAGTATCAGATTGATTAATAAGATACCTTTCAACAGGATGTATAGATCTGTTTGGCATTTTACTGCAATACTTCAGGCTATTTTACTTAAAAGACGGTGGTGCCAGTGTAAAGTACATGGTCTATTGCAGAGACATTTACACAACTGGGTTCATGAATTAATTGTAATACAGATTTATTTATTTATTTGATTGGTGTACTCAAGAGTATTTTACTTATATGACGGCACTGTATTCCAACAGTAGACAGCTACTCTTAACACAACTAAAAAATGTGTACCCTAAATGCTCAACAAATTCAACCTCCATGGACACATGTTTCAAGTCATTTATTGAATGTATTAATGTGACATTGGAACTAAAACTTATATTTTCTTGTAGCTTAAAGTATGAACTTCTTAATAATGTCAACAGTGTGTTTCAACACTTCTAAACCTTGGTATAAAATGTAGTTTTATAAGTGGTAAATGGGGTCGAATTTGTTGAGCATTTAGGGTAGTTACTTTAGTGTTTTTGCTGTTGGAAAGATAATG
>JAVFBZ010149836.1:1197-12815 GCA_032466195.1 Katharina tunicata
AGAACGCTTACTCTTTTCGGAAGCTGAAGTCAGACGTATGTTCGACATTCTACATTCGAATGTCGGAAAGCGTGGTACATGACATTTGACAATCATAATATTCAACAGTCGAACTTCGAAAATCGGGGCACAAACTATGCAGCAGAATTATAAAGATGCTGAAAAAAGCGCAAAAAGTGTAATAAGCAGGCAGTGGTGCTGCTTAATTATGGGAAATGATTTCATTCCGTATACCATCGAGTCTTATTTTTATTTCACAAATCTGATACATACTAAAATTCCGCTTTTGTAAAAGGGTTATTCAATCGATGTGGAGTTGTCGCTGGGCCAATTGGGTACTAGAGGATTGGTTATCATTCAAGCCTGTGGAATTCCCATTTATTTTTTTGTGATGTTTATACAGTTGCTCAATGGATACATTATTCTCTTCGCATGTGTCATACAAAATATTCTAATTTTTTTCCTTTTTCATTCTGTCATTCAAAGTGTTCTACATAATAGCTTTAGCACCTTTCTTAGTTTCTTTAATGTTATTATAATTATTTTTATCAACTTTTTGTGTTGTTTACTATATTTGATTAATTCAATTAATTTTGTTCACCTTTATTATTTCGGTAGTTTTTGCGCTTTATGCTATAGTTCACATGGGCAAAACAACAATCAGGTCCAAAATAATGGTGGATTATGTTTAGATGCTGTGTGTTGTTTCGTAACTTCTACTATGTTGTGAAACAATATCAAGATTGTTTTAAAACATTTTAGAAACTGCATCGATGTATTTCACTACTTTTGCTGTCGCCACCAGCAGGCATACACACGCTTTCTTTCCACATGGAATACTTTCACCACGTTTGATAAGAATCTGGTTATCGGCTTACAAGTCTGAACTCATACAACCGGAAACCAAATTTCCCACAAGGGGGCGCTACATGTAGGCTGACATTAATCAGATAATCGGGGTTACGTTAAAAGTTGGGCACCAAATTTAGACATTAAACCAAAGGAAGCTACCTGTGGGTGGACATACGCCAAACTCAATCCATTGTAGATTCTTGCCATATGACTCCTCCCAAGTTTGATTGGGAAAGCCCCATCCTATAATACGTCGCATCAAATAACGAGCGTAGAAAAAACTCCAGTAGCATTTTATTTATTATGTCAGTGAGATATGTCACTGTATTGGAACATAGATCATTCTGATAGCTCTCCATTCTGTGACAACAAAGCTATATTATTTTACGTTTGCGCTGCAGAAACTTTTAAACGCGCATTTAAAAAAAAAAAAATTCTCTTATTTGCTATCTTTGTTACCCTGTACCCTAACGAGTAAGGGCGTTTGGTAAATCTAAATAGCTATAACATAAGTGTTAGTCACGAAAGCAGATGATGCGTTACGTGTTGAAACCTTATTTGAAACTGTATAAACAGCTATGCGGTGAATATGTAGCGTTAATATCTAATTTACTAATAACGTATACAGAAATCTTGATTTATGAGTGTATTTGTAAACTAGATAGTTTATTTAGCCTGGTATGACATAATGCTGCCTGAATCATACAGGATTCGCTGTACACGTTACCCATCCCTATTGATTTAAAGGCAATAAAGTTATAGAAGGGTGAGTATGGCACGCGGATGCATGGTGGCTCTCTCTTTATTTGGGTTAATATCACTCATTGTATATAAACAATCGCTAAGTAAAATCATCTGTATATAAGAACATAGCATTATTGGAAACAAGCCGATGCGGAGCTCTTAGAGTATTCATCATAAGATAGAATACACATACCCACATTAACAGTTTTTCCCTTCCCCAAGTCACTGGTAGAATTCCAACATTCGTTGCAGATTCCAGCTCCGTTGTCCGGAATATCAGTTCTAAAAAAACATCTTCTTTTAGATGTCGTCTTATTGTTTACATCATAAAGTTCTCTTACACTATACATATATTGTTAGTGGTTGTTTGTTTGATTTGGGGTTTTACGCCGTTTTTAAGGTTATTTTACTCATATGTTGGTATGCTTGCTCAATGGGTGAAGGAAATCACCCGTAACATGACTGGCAATGTAGAAGACGTCAGAGTACATATCAGAGGACACAAAGACTGGACACGACTGCAAATCGGCTTCCTGATGCCCTTACCTCAGATAGCACCATTGGACAGGAACCTCATGCTCTACCACCCAAAGAATGATTTTCAACACCACTGCATAACGTTATGGTTGCGTTAATACCACTGTTTACTCATGAAATAGGCCGCAGCCCGATAGTTAAAATACTCATCAGCAAGGGGATGAATACAATGTCTAACAACTGTTTAATGTGAGTCATTTAAAAGTGTAAAGTACATCATAGGCTGTATTCCCCCTTACAAAACACAGCACTGTCTCGAACTTTAGTCAGGTCATGTCGACATGTTTAGGCCTACACGACCTGATATAAGTGGTGCCGGGTATTTAGTATTAGCCTCGGAGTGAACACGGACACATTGTCAGATAACATCAAGCTTCGAAGTCGCATGGTGGTATGTGTTCTAGCCAGTAATGCAATAGACTCACATTTATACAAGATTTTGAAAGGTGATTTTTTAAAAGTTGGATATCATAATTATTACATAATCAATACCCATTTGCTGTATCACATCCGGTTAAGATATTTGCACGACCAGACATTTAAAATCATAATTGCATGTTTTCAAACGCAACATCTCTTATAGGTGCTGTTGAAAGCATCTGGCCCCATGTATTTTTTAGAATTTTATCTCTGTATACATACTAAATAAGAAATACGCTGCACCTAATACAGTCATTTCGTTGTATAGGAAATTATAGCTGTATAAAAGCACACAAGGCTCTGCACCTGAAGTGTTTGATGACAATTTGTTGTTTATTCACATAACTTTGTTCACAATTTGTTGTGTATTCACATAACTTTGTTCACAATTTGTTGTGTATTCACATAACTTTCTCGACCATTTTTTGTGTATTCACATAATTTTGTTGACAATTTGTTAAACAATTGCCTCAATCTATTGTTTAGAAAATAAATCCATTGCTTTGAGTGGTCCATGGTATATGTTTGGAAGGAGAGAATCGTTCATTTTGTTACACTAGTGGAGCAATTTGAGACAAGATATTAACTAAATTAACTATATTAACTATTGACGAAGGTTTTTCCACTTTCCAGCAATTTAGCACCTTAAATTGAAAATTATGAACTGGTGGTTTTACAAAATGAAGATACCTCTCATCCATGATATACCGTATGTGTAGTGTAGTATCTTAAAGAGCATCTATGTGGGCATGGAATAACTATATGTTCTAGAAACTGTCTAAATCTGTTTTCTCAAATTGTAAAGGCATGTTACAATCTTTCCAAATAACTTTATCTCTTTTCCAATACTGCAACTTATAATCACTAAATGAAATGCTATGCCAAACACCTTGGGGTGTTCCATACGCCATATTTGAAGATATAGGTACATTGTTATTTTGGAATTGATCTTTCCTATCATGCTGGAGGGAGTTTACCCGAACAAAGAAGTAGTTATTCGCCCACGATATAAACCTTGGATGTCAAATGAGGTACGGCGTAATATGAGAATTCGTGATCGTTGATTTAAGAAATTTAAACGTACAAAACTCAACTGCTTAACACAGTTCATAACACCTATGAAAACGTTGGCAGAGGTAATGACATATTTAAAATATATGATTTTATATGCATATATATATAACTTTGTATTAAATAAATTGTATGTTAACTTTCTCTCGCTAAGAGAAACGGACATGGGAAATTCTCACACACTAAATGTTTACGGTTGTCAAAGATTTCACCATCCTGTATGATATATTGGGTTTTAGTCATGACAAAATGGAAATTGTGTTCACATCTCTGATGTAAATGCGTACTTTTTATGGCATGCTGTTGAATGTTGTATCAAAACAAGAGATGGTATATAAAGGTAGAAATCGCCATCACTCTTCATAGTTTTGCCAGAATTTTGTATGAGTTTCGTTAGACTAGAGCTAGTGCATGCTCTCAAGGATTCACATCCATTGCCTCGTTTAATATTATGGAGACCTATATGTATTGATGCTGCATGTAACTATCCAATAAAGTGGAGTCGCTCCCGTAAACCAACACCGTCTTCCTCCCTTCATCATTCGGGACAATTTTGGCGTTCAAACGGATAAGTAGTTTCCTGTTCTCTTCTCAGGAAATTAACAATGTGTTTAGTTTTCCTGGATGTCTGCATAGCATTTGATAAAGTCTGTATTGATGGTGAATTGTTTAAAATAAAACAAAAAAGCGTTTGTGATATTTATTGTTATGGATTGAAGATTATTTAACTAATAGAAGTATACAGGTGGCGCTCAATGGAGTGGACTCGTGTATTTTTGATATTCACAAATGACTTATGTAATCTAAATATGTTTGCAGATGACACATCAATCCTTGAGCCTGTCCATGATGTTAACCACTCTCAGGAACGGCTTAACGGGGACTTAGAGACATTAAATGGGCAGGTTAGACTGGAATGAGCTGACATTTACAAAAAACACCGTATCTATCCTCTATAATCAATTTCATTCATATGAATCAATCTTACAATGCCGTATGCGAATGGGGCTGAGCGCGCTACTTGTTGGTCTGTTTCAGTTCAATATATAGCTAACACGCAAATGTGTGACAACTGTAGTCACAAGGATGAAAATTGTAAACACTTTCTGTTAGATTGTCCAACATTTGCGTACCAACGACGCAGTATGTTGTTAAAGGCTTCACAGCTGCTATGCCCTGGTTTCCATAATTCTATATTAGTCGATACTTTTACAGCATGTCTATCCCAATCCTACTCAACGGATCTGCTGATTTACATATGCGGGACAATATCTTACTTTTCAATCTGTTCATAACTATATACGTGACATTAAACGATTCCTAAAGCTAAGTTAATTAATAAATATCCTGTATTGTAAGTCTACATGTAATTATTTACCTTAAAATCTACCGTAGCCCTATGTATCATTGTTGTATTATATGTTGAGGAGAAGTTCTCATAGCCTATTGGCTAAGGCTCATCCTGAATAAATAAATAAATAAATAAATAAATAAATAAATAAATAAATAAATAAATAAATCAATAAATAAATCAATAAATAAATCAATAAATAAATCAATAAATAAATAAATAAATAAATAAATAAATAAATAAATAAATAAATAAATAAATAAATAAATAAAGAAAGAAAGAAAGAAAGAATTAAATGGCACGGGTTACAACGGTTCTCCCACTGTGATCGTTGAACAATACGTCCAATTACGTAAACGTTTGCATGGCCTTAAATAAAAGCCACAGGCCAGTTCTATTGCAAGGCTGTATTCCGTATCAGCAATCTATAAATGGACCCTCTACCTTTTATATAACCAATTATACAATGTTGGTAAGGTCGAAATCAAGGCTACCGAGCATTGCTAGATTTTTTTTCTCATTCTTTCTTTTCTTTTTCTTACGCTTGGATTATTCATTGCTATGTATTCTATTGTGTGTATATCTGCAGATATGACCGTATTATGGTAGTATGGAAGTATTTGTGTTTAACAGAACCACAAGAAACACAACTTTGAAAGGGTTTTTTGAAAAGTAGTGTAACCCATCAACCAATCAACAGCAAGCCGTCGACTCAACACCAATCAACACGCTTCACCTGAACGCGACAGCTATAAAAAAGACCACCAAACTACACACCACCCACACACTTCCAACTCACCACGATGAGTTCTAACGACCAACCTAGGAGAACTATAACTACCGTCTCCTTGTGCTCAGACGAAGACTACGTCTATATGATCTCTATACATTTAATGGGGATAGACCTGGAGGGTGGTTAAGTGCGACGATCCGTGCTGCTAGAGATGAGGTTGGACCCGGTGTGATAGACTACCTTTGGGTGACGCATGGAGACCGAGCAATTCCTATTCCCCTTCACCCTGAAGCACCACCCCTACCCCTATTGGAGATGATCAACCACAACAACAACAACAGCCTACAATTTGAAGCCTCAGAGCATGGACAACGACCACTAGGCCCTACGCCCGAATGCCGAGTTTACCCTACAGCACTCGCATACATCGTCTTCGAGTCTGCCATCATGCTGTCTGTTTCGGTACGTGTGCTACACACCCAGCCCTCCACCAACGCTGTCCGATGTGTAAAAACATCCGTCTTAAAAGTCAACAGAATTTTTTTTTTTTTAAACTTCGACCCTATGCTTTATCCAAAGGCCCTTCTCAGGGCCACCCACTTCCACCTATAAATATATCAAGTTTGCAATTCGTTTCACACTAAACACCAGGTCCTACACCTCACATGTACTTAAATAGTCCTTACCAGCTCGACACGGCGTCGTTTCATAGGCGGTTCCTCCCCACGGTCGGGCATCAGTCGCTGGTGCCGCTTCAAATTCCGTGCTCGGGTGAACGATCGAGCACACTTCCCGCACTCGATTACACTCCTCCTCCTCTTGCCGTGTCCATCACTCGCTGATGCCTCTTTACATGTGAGGCTCGGTTGAACGTTAGAGTACACTCTCTACACTGGAACACACGAGCTCCCCCAGACTGGTGCGTCGATGTCGATCCAAATTCCGCTTGGCAGATAAATATGTTGGCGTCTCGAACACGTTTAACAAATGAACTACACGCTAAAACAAGCTGCTTTTATACTTAACCCAACCCACAGACCTTAACACGCTTCCTGGAAAAAACAGTACCAAACAATGATGTAATGGCGCTCCCCACATCCACGGTTTTATTTATTATTTTTTTTTTTTAAATATACATCTTACACCAAACACAATAAACTCCCTTCACTACTGATTCTATATAAAAAAAATGTATTAAACAGCCCGTGTGTTTTTACTATGACATCTTTTTTGGTTCTGGGTGACGTCACTTGTTTTTCCACTACCCTGTGACCTTTGTTGCAAACTTTGTTTCAACACGTTTGGAGTGCAGATGTTCGCCGAACACGCGTCACTGCTGCACACGTCACTGCTCCAGGGCTTCAATCATTGCATATAGATGTTTGTGTTTTGAGTTAGAATTGTACCGAATAACGCTGAATTGTGTGTGACTCGAGTCGTCTGTCCACGCTTTAAGGAGCTCGCCTTTCACAGTACGACCTGGCACCGTGGTGTAAGTGGTATCATTCGAAAGAGCATGCAGAACTCGTTCGTTATCATGTCTCGGTATTGCTGTGTCATACTTTATTCACGTAAGAGCTGGGTTTCAAGAGAAAAAAGAAGCACTGTGATTTCAAGATGTTTAACCACCAGTCAGTCGGACTTATCAACCAATCAGTGAACAGCCTGTGTGCTCTCACTGTGGTCCGCGCTGTTACGCGCAAATTCTTTTAATCCACCTTCAATCCGATAAACGGACCTTCAAAACGCATTTGAATGTCATTCTACCAGCCAGACAGCCATCCAGCCATCCAGCCAGCTTACCAACCTCCCAGCGCTACCAGCCAGGTAGCAGCTTTTATTTTGATCAACCATGGCAAAGTTAACACGCTTGGAACAGCGCTTCGGAGGTATGCACATGCACAACCCAGAGGAATGAGGGACGGCGCCCTGTGAATGCCGCTGTGGGAGTTATTCCCTCTTCCTCTTGGCGAGGCAGGATCGCTCCGTCCTCCTTTACCGATGCTGCCAGGGCCTCCCAGGCGCCGAGTTGAAGACCATCACATGTTGGAGGTGTTTCTACATCAAACACCTAGCCCCTACAACAGACTACTATCAAGATTGTTATGGGCGGATGAAGCGAGACAGACAGGCCCGGTTGAGACCCATCTCAACAGGTATTCTCTAAGCTAGGCGCTGTTCCAAGGACTCTTTTCAAGGCCACCCAATCCCACCGAAAAGATCTAAATGTTTGCAATTTTTTAAAAACAGTGTGAAGTTGATTCTTAATTATTTTTTTAATTGTTTAACGCATGTCTTTGTAATGGTCTTCTTTTTCATGTCGTTTATAACACCAAACCCCACACCACCCTTTTATTTTGTTTTATCTCATGTCTTTCTTTTCATGTCATACTCTTTTATTAAAAAAAAACAAAAAAACACCAGACCCCCCACAAACACACACACAATCCCAACCTTTACATCTTCACGCCTGCCTCATGAGCAGACGACCGTGACGTCATGGGTGACCTCCCTTGACCTCTTGCCTGACCCCGCCAGACCTCGCCTGACCCCTGACATCTCACCCGACTCACACCACCTTTGGGATATCTTCGGGTACGTCCGGTCAACCTCGGAAACGGCGCAAACAACCGGCGCACCCCAATCCTACACACAGCGCACTCTGGTGGACATCATAAGCAGACGAACGTAACGACATCCCGTGACGTCATGAGTGACCTCCCACCAACCCCAACTCACCAATCACACGCCGACACACACCTCAGGACACCTTCGACACACCATCACACCAGTCACTTCCGGTACACCGAACTTGCGCAAGAACTGCACAGAACACTTGGAACCTTGGAATTGATGTATGGTCCCTGACCAATAACTAAAATATAACTGCGATCAGCAGACAAACACAAGCACTTATAACATCAGCTTGCTGCATTCACCTGAACAATTAATAGGCTAGGAAATAAAACCTCCTAATGAGAAAAATGATTAAACGCTGTTAAAACAAGTATGATCGCTCGAAAGGTGTACATATCTGCAATTGAATTCACAGGGCATTTGGGTGCGGCTCTACTTTTTTGGGAACGAATCCTTTTAAAGGTCATTTTCAAACTTCTCTTGTCGGTTTCGCTGGGGGTGGTTTTCGTCCCACTTCGGGCTAAAATGTTGTCAGATTTTATATATCTTGTAGAAGCAGTGCCGTGGCTCTAGTTGTAATGCCTTTGGCTTGACTTTGTGAAATTTACATTATCAGAAGATATTGTTAAAAATAATATTTAAGTCTAATTTCATTCAAGAAAATTTGCAGTTGTGGTTCGGTTTGTTGAGGTGCACATCAATCGACCCTCCCACCCACAAACTTTTTCTGAGTGTTTTTGACATGTGTTTATACCTCTGTAAAAAGGAGTGTGTCTGATCAGTATGTCAGAAGGTTACCAATATCTAAATCTCAGGACATGTATCTTCACCGATCACAATCAAATATATATATAAAAACCAATAGGTGTATGGTGGACTACATATACAATAATGAAAACAGTTATGCATAACTGATAGTGTCCTCTGGAATGGAATAATATTAAATTTTGATGGGGCATACAAACCAAGTATAATGTAGTGTCCTCTGTTTTGACCAACCTTTATTTATACTCCAATGTAGCCATTTGTTTATAAAATGTACAACTTTTTGTTGATTAATTCGTACGTAGTATAGACTAATGTGCATCCAAAACATCCAGAAGCACTATTCGGGTTATTCTTTATTTATGCGTTAGTTTACGCATATAATTAAAACTGTGTTGGGTACTTTAATGAATCTCAGAGAATGTACATTTTTTTCAGTCTAGAGATAAGACTTTCATTCACAACCTGTGTTTAATTGGGTATATTTTACGAAAACCATGCCAATCATAACAAATGTACGACATGCAGGCAACCGTTAAATGCCTAACTTTCCTTACTGAATTTGGCTGACAAAAATGTGCACATTGCAAGGCTTATTTTATTTCCGACTTATACATTTGGAACAAAAGTGTATGCTTTTGCAGACTTCTTCTTGTCTTAGCCTACATGCCTTCGGAATGTTCGGTTAATTTCAGACATATTTGTTCCATATAACACTCTCAATCTTCAACCCGTCAGCTCCATCTAGCACAAGGAACATCTCCCTACAAGGTTATAGTTTTGTTACCAATAAAGTTAAGTTCTGAGTGAGTGACAGAATTATTTTGTCTTCAAAAGTCATACGTCTTTCTGACCGAAACTTCAAAATATGCTTAGTCAAGGACATAATCTTAAGATCGATTCACACATTTTATCAGCTATAAAAGATAGCAGAAACAAGGTTATTAAGCGAGAGAAAAAATGCAACTTGCAGTATTTGAATTGAGAATGCAGATACAAATATGACCTTGATATAAAATGAATTTAAAAGGCAATAATGAAGCGAACAGTTCGTCACTTTATAGGAAAATATTCAGAAAGAAAATGATGGACCAGCTGACATATTTAAGTGTGCACCATGCTCTCTCCCATTCAGCACAGACGTGAGAAAAATTACTTACGAGCCACGAAAGGTTGAGTGAGATCCAAACGAAAGCGTGTAGTTATAATCAAAAACCGCATGATTGCCACAAAACCATCGAACGTCGGATAGCACGTAAGATATTGTGCCTGAGTTAGGTGGCTCATCTGATAAAGTATAAAAATGCATTTATAAGGCTACATGTTTACTTAAACTAACATGGTGAACACCGATATTGCCTCTGTTTGGAAATGACGCCTTCTATTTGAAAAGAAAAGCATAAACATTGATACTATACCTTAATATGGTTATATGTTTGTTTAAACATATTTATAAAATTTTTAATTGATATTGTACCAGCATGAGGTGGCAAATGCATCTAAATAGAAAAAACTTCACACTGACTTGAATTGATTTTTTTTTTCGATCCGACAGACTAAATAAAGTTGATTTAGTGACTTCGTAAATATTTTATTATTACGTTTAGAGTGACGAATAAGTAACGGTCAGATATATGATAACGTTGAATAAAATAAAAACTCCGAGAAATCATAATGATAAACAAAGCATATTTAGTTTCCTATGGTTATTCGAACCGAAATATGTAACTAAACATGCATTTTATCTTTTCTCAGAGTTGTTTTTTGGTCTATAATGTTAAACTATACAACTATAATCATGGTATAAGATAACGATGAATTACTTTCAAACCCAATAATCTTGGGTTCTCCTGGTGGTAACTGATGGGCGTTTGAGCTCCAGTTCTTCATCATACCATCTAAATCCGCAACGTTATAAGCCGCCGTGAAGCCAGAAATCAATTCATCCATCGGTGTAATCCACTCTGAAACACATAAATGTAGAATGCGTTCCCATTTAAATTCGCGAACGAAACAACTTTAGATCACGATCGTTTGGGGTTACACATACATATACAGTTGGAACTATCACTCTAGTTATCATCGGAACAATTCATAAGATCGCTTCCTGACCCTTCCATATGTAGCCAAACAAACCCAGCCACTTTTCTGAAATCTGTCCATTTTACTTTAAAGGAATCTTTGATTCTTTTTTTATGGGCGTCCAACTTACAGTAATGCTGCAGTACTTAGAAAGGCACAGACACTATTACTGAAACGATAATGCGTTGTAGACACTTGGTTGATTTTGAGATAAATATGTTTTAAACCCTTATACCAGAACTAACATTTATCAGATTATTTTTTTTGAAAAGCTTGGATTCCCAATATGACAAATACGAGAATTGGATGAAGTTCCAACTATTTGTTCTCAAATTATTACAAGTTGATTGCAAATCGACAGAGAAAAATTAAATATATTCCTCGAAATGCAATAGATATAATGCTTAACAAACTAATTTATCTACA
>JAVFBZ010149847.1:0-10543 GCA_032466195.1 Katharina tunicata
TATTGACATACTGGAAATGCCATAGAAAGTCTTTGATAATAAATCGTTGAAAACCTGATAATTCTACATGTGTATCCAGTTTTCCTGAAGCAAATTTTTATCTGATTGTTGTTATTCAACAGTTCCAAGTGCTGCTTTTGAACGGCAACGTTATGTAGATCTAATTTGCACAGTGTGACACAGATTTTCAAACACAATCTTCATAACAAAAACTAGTAAAGCTCAGGGATTCAATTATACTCCCTCTGTGTCTCAACTGTCGTCATGCAAGGAATGAAGCCTTTGTTGTGACACCATTCCCGGCAAAGATGAATCAATGTAAAAATAATTACAGCCTCTACCATAAGAAGGTTAATGCGAACAGAAGAGAAAACGTGCAAAGTAAGCTTACGTAAAGTATAATATGGATCGAACATGACACTGTGTCGTCAATCTGGTTAAAAAAACCGGCACGGTTCTGCAAGAGCATTTCCATTCTCGTAAGTTAGAAACTAGCTTAGAATACAGGCGCCCAGAGAACATTTCGGTTGTTTAAACTTTGAAGCATAGCTAAATGTATTTAAAACGTGGTTATACGGGCGATTTCTAACCAGGATCAACTAAAACTAATGTAATTGACATTTACCATACAAGAAAAGGTTTGTGATTTGTTTCTCTAAATCTCCAAAACCTTCATAAGTTGATACTTTTTATTTTATTTTATTTTAGTTTGCTTCATGTTGTATTTGGGACATTTTGATTATACTATAGCTTGTACTCTTTTCTGTTCGAGATATATGTTGAACCATCTTTGATTTACTCAAAAGTTTCAAGACAATTACAAGAGATATACTGTAAGGAACCATACCATACAACCAATCAATACCTGAATATTAATGTTTTTTTCTTATGACGGTCGTCATTCTAAGTTCTAAGTTAGACCTCTGAATAGTAATTTTCCGTAGATCCAATTACCATAGTCTTTTACAGATTCTCCAACACAATCCCTAAAATACAAGGAATCAATTATGAACGCTTTGACATAACTGTTCTGAGGTAACTATATTGCATGAAGTCTTTAATGTGATACGCGTTCTTAGAAAGACGAATCAATAACGAAATAATTAATGTAGCCACTATCGTTAGTGGGTTAGTGTAAAAAGAAGATTTTAAAATAGTTATCAAAATATAGAAAGAATCGAAATAAAAATGGTTTTGTCAGTTTGTTGAATAAAACTCCACGGGAAAAAGAAAAAAAATACTGTCACTTGAAAGACATCTGTAGAATGTCACTTGACTTTATTTCATAAATATGATTTATATATAATTACTCGACTGAATTTCGAATGGATTGGTTTTGGATCGGTACAAAAATCGAAAACGAAAGTCTATTTGTTTTCTTGTAAAGGCTCAATTTCAAAATAAACATTTTGTCGAAAATTGCCGTAATAGTAAAAGATTGCAATTTTATAACAATTCGAATAGTTTTCACACATTTTTCACTTGTCAGTTAATATGCGTAGCATGTCTCTCCAAATACATATAAAACTGGCACTGA
Organism: Katharina tunicata; assembly: GCA_032466195.1. Classification (NCBI taxonomy): domain Eukaryota; kingdom Metazoa; phylum Mollusca; class Polyplacophora; order Chitonida; family Mopaliidae; genus Katharina; species Katharina tunicata. The sequence goes on from JAVFBZ010149847.1 coordinate 1,538, forward strand.
TATTGAAGCTACTATCAGTCCAGCTACAAGAGCGAAAAAGCCATCCATTTATCATTATATGACTTTTTACAAGCAATTTTGGATAAAGCGGAACTATCCATCATCGAGGACTATCTTCTCATTCACAATGGTGCTGGAACAGTTAATTCTTTTTTTTTGTTCCTGACAATCCTCAACGCCTATTTGCTGACTCATCATTCTGCTGGAACAGTTAATTCTTAATTTTTGTCCTTGAAAATCGTCGACGACTATTTGCTAACTTACAATTCTGCTGGAACAGGTTATTCTTAAATTCTCTTCTTTTGAATTTGGCAAATAATGAAAATCACAATATTTATTCCACATATGCATATATTAATATATCAAGTGCTCTTTCCTTGTTCTGAATTATACAATACATCTGCATTCTGTTTACAAACAGGCTATTAAATCAAGACAATACTAATACTGGCAGACAGATTCATGCTGACATCTCCTGGCTATACAACGGCGAATTACCCATTGTACATAATAATCCCATTTGAAATGTCAAACCTGCAATCCTTTGTTATAACTTATGGCCGTCAAACGGCTTACCTCTAGATATAAGCCATAAAAAGGTTATCTGGGATCGACAGAGTTGGCCTGGCATTTGTATGTTATCTGATGAAAGCCAGTTAGGTAATAATTCTAAGCCTCCGATCAAGTTAAATGGTTCTCATTTGGAACAATTAATAATATATTCCAGCATTAGATCTCTTATTAGTGTTCAACCTGTGGACGTATACACTAGTTGTGTATCGGATCAGAGATGAGAAAAACAGAGAATATTGTTTCCTTCAATTTATTTATTTGCTTGATAATTGGGGTTGTACTCAAGGGTATTTCACTTATATGGCAACCTTGTGTTGCCGGTATATGGCGGAAAGACAGGAAACCTCGTAAAAACCGGCCCGGGATATACTTATCCACCGGGGATTAGAACCTATGTAAGGTACAATAAAGGAGACCAACGCTCAAACAACTGAGCCACATGGCGTTTCCTGTAGTAAAAAAAGTCCTGGATATGGATGCAAACAAGTATTGTATGTTCTCCGCTTTAAAAAGGAAGAGAAAGAAGGAAGGCTGAATTAAAATATTTGATACTGTTCTTTGATTCGGAACAAATTTATTTATATTTTAATTTGCAATGGTGTTTCTGTGTTGAATGAAATGATTCTATCATCTATTAAAGAATTGTTGGAGATACGCTGAATTGTCAGTCAATGAAATAAAATCGATAACAATGTGGGAATGTTCAATTGAACGTAAAAGGCAGACATATATCAAGTCAAAGTCAATAAAAGATATCTGTAAACACTCGAGAGTAAATTAGAAAGTCCATCCCCGAATTACAGCTAACCATTAAGCTAAGATATCGTGTATTCCTATAGAAGATAATTGGGTATGTCAATAATTTCATCACGGGATAGTCTATGATTGTACATCGGTAAATATATGACAAACTTGAAGGGACAATAAAATTGGCCTACAGACAAACACTGAGCTCCAATCAGTGCTTTATTGAAAGAAGCAAATATACAACTATTTTATAAAATCCAGAAATGGGTATATCTTTCAAAAATTGAAAGAAAACAACAAACAAACAAACGAACAAACGTTTAATAAAATCGTTCCATTGCAGCTTTTCGTTCCTCATTGAGCCTTACGTGTCACCGAGACCTCGGCAGCACAACACAACACTGTTATGCAATCAGTTTCTGTAGGTGTGGGTGATAACCCTAATCACGTTTTACTACACGCACAAAAAAGGTGCGTGACGTATCGGACAGATGTAAACGCGGAAACAGTTTTGCATCAATATCATTCTAGTTGAGAATGATACTACGCTCATTCCATTTCAGTTTTAATGTTCAAGAGATAGCTGTTTGTTTAAGTGGGTTATTATATCCACGAACCGAAAACGAGTACAACTGGTGGACATGTCTGTGATACATTCAGTGGCAATGGGTAAAATACACTCATCAAATGATTCAATAATTTGATAAGCTGGGTGTAATTTTGTTGATTCGGAAATATAGGCGTTTCTTTATCACGAGTGTCAATGTGTTGTCAACTACTCGGTGTTCAAGGATCTCTTCAATAAGCAGAAATAATCAAAGCAGCACAACTATATGTTCATCTTTCCTCACGAGAAGAATCGGTATTAAAATACACCTTTATACTTTGGTTCGGATTAAAACATAAGCGCACCAAACAAGACAAATATCTCTTTTATAGTAAACGGAATTTTATTACGCAAACAAAACTTTAGTATTCTTTTATTGCAGTTTAGAGGCGGTTTTGCATTATTCAGTGTGATAACTCTGAATGGAGTTCATATAGCCGAATCCCAAGAACGGGTTCTCATAAAAAGATTTAACGGATAAATATTTAGACAACATTCATGCGCTTTGCTAAACTTTATCTTGCTATGTAAGTGTAATTGTAAAGTACGACAACATACAAAAAAGTAACTCCGTATTCTGAAGTCATCATATATTTCTGTCTATCAATGTAGTCATTATCAAGAATACGTCACATTGACATACAAGACAGGTTTATAGATACAAATGTCATGCAAACAGTTCATTTTCACAAAAGCATGACACAACATAAAATCTGTTGAACTGTAATTTTGTTTAGTCAAAACTATGTATTGATTGTTCCTTGGTGTTCAAGGATTTCTTTTAAAAGGCTGAATAGTTATTACATAATAAAATAACATTTTTGTTATTGAGCAAACAAAACTGTAGTATCTTTTCTTGAGTAGTTGGAAGGGTTTTGATACCATTCAATCAGTGGGATGTAGTTTAATGCAGTTCATATAACCGTATCTCACAGAACGCAAGGTGAAATAAAAATTATCATAAGCGGGTAGAAGTGATCAATATAAGGGCAGGAATAACATTTACTAAACCTAATCTTATAAAACAACACGTATTGATCATTATGTACATATTCAAAGGAATCTTTAAATCTGGACGTGATGTGTCCAAATACACTCGTAAAGGTGACTAACAGTAAACGTGTCAGTCCATCGGTTTTTGGGCCAGCTGGCCGGGTTATATTTCACGGTACATCAGTAAGAATATTTTGGAAATGATTTTGAATTTATTCCTCAACAAGGTCTGATTTAAGCGAATCGACATCCAAGCTACCAGAGAAACGACGACGTGTTAATTCTATTTCAAAATATATAACTTAGCGTAAGGGCATATTCTGTGTTTGTTTCGATGTGAGTTGCGAATGTAATAAATACACAATGTAAACTGAAAAAGAACACAATAATTGCTTTGGTCAAATTTCATTTCAACATTCACTGTTGTTCTGTACGTTGTAGTTTAACATTTACAGCAATCAGCAGTCAGAATTAATTAAATTGTCAGACAAGATAATGCTGATGATATTATCGTGTCGATGAAATTAACCAAGTTGTGATCCATCTCTCTTTCTAACTAGACATTTCAGCACGTTGAGTTTTAAGGTTTTCTTGTACATATAACGTACGTCTGTAAATGGCATTACGAAGATCGCTATAATATTTAAGAACAAACCTTTCCTCTTCTTCTCTAACAAAACAAACGTATGGGCTCCTAATCCCCAATTCACTGAAGTGGTCTCGCTCTGAATTTAGGTTACAGCATCCTTAACGGCTATATTTTGTGTCTAAAGTAATAATAATGACAAATAGAGTCTACGATTATCCATTCAGAAAATTCAAATTGTGAAACCGACTGATGATGGGGCTGCATAATTTGGTAAAGTAAAATATTACCTTCGTCAACTTGTGTATACGATGAAGATGCTTTCAAGCAATTAGCATCCAGATCAGAAGCCAGAAGTTGTCATCAGTATTCCGAAGTGTTTAAACCTCTACATGCCTCTAAAAAAATATAATTTAAAAATGCATAAGTACTAGAAGTTTGAGTGTTTGTTTGTTTTGGTTTTCAAGTACCAGCCGTTTGTTTAACATGAACATACTTCGCTAGACAGGGACCAGGGGTCACTTCTGGGAAATGTTGCACGACATTTAAATAACGTAAGATATTTTCTGCATATACTTTGGCGTGGAGTAAATTTATCGTGCGATATTTTATTGCTGTACGACCTTTTGTGTTTTGTTTTTGTTTCAAACCGTTGCGATGTTTCTCACTCGTAGTTGTCTAGACGTCACAATACTTTCATCACATAGTGCGTAAATTTGCAAAGGTTGTGTGACACACAGACCTGGCAGTATATTTAACACAATAAAAGACACCCCCATAAAATGGTTAAACGTCATTTAATATGAGCGTATCAATAACCATGAAGTAGCGCCAGTGACGAATACATTGCTTTCATTCTCAAAAGCCATGTTTCTTAAACTACGCATAATTTCTTTGAATATGATTGATTGATTGTTTGGTGTTTAACGCCGTGCTCAAGGGTATTCCTCTTAACACAACCATTAAATGTGTAGTCACTTAAGTGTTTTTGCTGTTGAAAAGATAATGTTCCTCCAGTGCTAAGTATGTCAGCATGAATATAATCTGGAAACATACTGCCCTTAGCCAGAGTGCCTTTCTTTAAACAAGATTTGTGAATTCTCCAACACGTTATAAGTTTACACGTTGGTGATCGTGTTAACAATTTAAAAAATAATGAAAACAGCTGACCTTTGTAAAGGTAGTTAGGCCTACACGGTCGAGTAAGATGAGGGTTGCAGTCAGCGGATTACCGAAAAACAAGACTTTTTGTTTTCTTAGTATGCACAAAATGTGACAAAATCTCCATGTTGAAGTGGCTTGTTGGGTTAACTTCAGTGTTAAATATTTTCATTCCGTTGACCTGAGTCCCTTTCACTGAACTCGAAAGAGGAATTAAGGTCCTTTGTGGACTTTCGTATAGAAGGGGAGTATTTCGGTGCGTGTCGAGATCAAGGGGTGGTTTTAACGACGTTTCCTCCCGTTTTTGCACCCTGCAACGGTCCTCATACAAGTGAAATACTATTGTGCACGACGTTAAACGTCAATAAAATACGTAAGCAAATAAATCACCACTAATACTGCAGAATGCTAATTGTTACATAGTTCTACTCTACTGTTTGATATATGGAGAAGATAAAAATGAAATAGAATTGAGATATTTTATTTTATCTACGATCTTGAAACTCATGCAAATTGTTAATACACGGTCGTGATCTTAGAATTCAGTTCCTAATTGTTTTAGGTATTGTGAAAAAATCACTCTTTTAGAGCTTGCCTGCGTTCGGTAGTTAAGGCGGATCTATGATAGACTGACGGAGATACATATAAATATTACATGATACGAGAGTCGTGGTAAAATTAGACGACTCGAGCAATTAGCAGAATGTTTCACTACTCTGTATGAAGCTCATTTTGCTTACGATTATTGATCTTCTCAAAATATCAATTACCTATCTTGCATTTGGAATGGAGGCGAAAAAAAAAAGCAAATGTAGAAGACGGTGATCTTGCAGGATATTTATGCAAACCGTAAAGACATGGTGAAAATGAATTAACGAAGGTACATGTAGAAAGCCGAAGTTTCTTTAGTTTAAGCTGTGAAAATCACAGTAAAAAAAAAAACACAATCAGCTGTCTAGGCCATAAGAGAAACGAAATGGCCAGTTCCGAACGAGTTTTGTAGGAACTAAAGAGATGTGGGGTTAAGATAGTATCCTTAGATTCATCGTTTGAAATATGGAATAATTTGGCAATGTTAAGGATTCTAAGACGGAAATACAGTTAAAACTATACTACCCGTTTCCGTAAAAGTTGAATGTTTTTGGTCCTCAAATGCTGTAATTATAAACGTCAACAGAGAAGATGGTCTAGACCATTGAATAACTGTTCGTGAAAAAAAGTATTGAAGCATAACCACAAAGAAAAATCATCCTTTGGACGAATGTTTAGCCTGCTTATTATATATATATTATATTCGCATTGTATTCTTGTTAAAATAGATTTTAGTTATATGAACAAAAACAATGCGTTTGGTCATTTTAAGTCATAAGAATGACAACTAACGCCGGTAAATGAAATCCCCATTACCTTTTCAGGGGAAAATTCTGAGTGTAACAACTAACGGATAAGCAGTACAAGAATCGACATATCATTTAAAATTTTTACTTAATTTGTTGAAAATTGAGAAATCTCTCTACAGAGATTAACGTTGTGTTTCCATCATATCATGTTGCTACGCAATCCACTCTGACGGGATCAACCCTGAAGCAGGTTACACGGTACATGTATATTAAAAAATGTTGGACAACGTCGTGACACACTGCTGAATACATCTGTCAATAGAGGCAGTCTCTGTCACTCATTTTTCAATAATCCCCATCATGTCTTCATGTTTAAACGATCTGTTAAAGTGCTTCCTAAATCTACTGTTACTGTTTGTATGTAACGTAGAGAGTGCAATTCACCCACCGATTTCTGTCAATTATCTGTAACCAGGGCTTAAACAAACGAGGAATGTTTAACGCGTGCTGCGCATACTAGGTCAATCTGGTGGGAATAGAGTGGGCTTGTGAATAACGACGTGCCAAAAAGGATACGAACACCAGTAATCAAACATATCGTTGATAAGGAAAACAGTATAAAATGAAGCCATACGTGTAAATTATGTCTTTATGCAAATAATGGCACCTTTGGTATATGCCCTGTGCTATTGTATATGAATCAATATATTGCGATTTCAGTTCAACGGCATAAATAATGTCATAATAGGGCAGATTGATTTTATCCGACACCAGCTAGCTGACATCCTCCGGAAATACAAACCACAAAAATGCAACCTTTCTTCAGTGAGAGAGAGAGCTGCAATAAAACAACTAAAAGTGTCATTGTACCAGCAGACAAAGAGAAAGCCACTGCCATCCTTGAAAAAACAAATTTCGATGACTTGTTCAATAGCATGCTTAGTGATGAACACACCTACAAACTGATTAAGAAGGACCTGACTACCCGCTGTGATAGACAACACAGAGCCCAGCTGACAGACAGAAGGATAAGGGAGCGATCGCAACTGAGTTACAGAAGAAATGAATAGTTCTCCTTTCCCCGCCCTAGGAACGAGCAACTATTATGATCCACAAAAACAATGTCAAAACACGGTTAATTATATGCTCTAGATCCACTGTCCTTTATAACACTGCAAGATATTTGTCAAAACTACTAACACTATGCTCAAATGCTGCACATTAATATATCAAAGATTCAGCACAATTTTTCTCTCTACTCGATAAGATCCCAGCAGATTGTCACCTTGTTAGCTACGATGTAGTAGATCTATTCACAAATCTATCAACTGATGAAGTTAACCATTTGATCAAGATCCAAGCTTCACCCCTAGACACAACCCTATCAACTGAAAGTATTATCCGCCTCCTTACCCTTTGTGTTTTGTCTACCTATTTCACTTGGAGGGGTGACACTCAAACTATTTGTTCTAGCGTCTTACGAACTGAAATCACCCATATAAAAACTGTTATTATAGAACTTTAATTGACTGGTGTGAATCTCTAGTGTCAAAACAGAAGGACAAAGACACGGAATATTCTGTAATTAAAAGATCTCTCTTGGCGTGTAACTGTCCTAAATGGTGTATTAAAAACAAAAAACTACATAAGTGATCTTTAACAGAAACGTTGATAGGTTCTATAACCTTGCCATACTGTGGAGGTGTGTCTGGGAAACTTACCAGAATATTTAACAAACACAAAATTAAAGTGTTCAGCAAACCTTTACATACTCTTAGGAAACTTCTTGTTAAATCTAAAACCCCACTATGGATAAGAAATGTGGGTTCATTTATAAAATTCCATGCCAAGATTTTGAGGAGTTGTTTATAGGAGAAACTGGCAGACAGCTGAAAACCAGGTTAATTGAACATAATAAATCAGTGCGACAACCCAATATAAATTCAGCTGTAGGTGAGCACCAAATCAGCACAGGCCACAATATAGCTTGGAATGAAGTGTCAATTTTGGCGACTGAAAAGAATTTAGCAACTAGAAAAATCAAGGAGGCAATCCAAATAAAAACTAAAGAGCCTGCTCTTAACCGTGACCAAAGAGTGGAATAACCTAACATATATTGGGGTATACTCCCCACATAAGTTATCTGCTCATGCATGCTACCTGAACAGTTTTCAGTATAATAATCTTGAACTTGTCTTTGTGTGTGTGTACATACATGTAGAGGATATAATGACTGTTGTTGTACGGATTTCACCAGTTTGATAAAGTCTGGAGCCCAAACCAGGCGAAAGCTCACAGTGCTTAACCTAATAGTTTGTGTTTTATGAATTTTGTATCTGTTATGAACCTGTTTAGTGTTATTCGTGAAAAAACAAGTTTATTTATTATTTTTGCTAAATCCATTCCAACCCAGCTAGTTGTTAAATAAATACCTGGTGTTTTGATATCCTTGCTTTGGTTTTATTTTGGAATGCAAGTATATATATTCTCTGTTAAGTTTTCCAAGAGTTCCAATCATTTACTTGAAAACGACCAACACCAAAACGTAGTGTTACTAAAGTCAGAAGTTGTTTATCCCATAAGTTATTTACCTGTGTTATTTACTAATTTCAGATTAAAACTTTTAATCCATTTTAGATTTATACAAACGGATAGTGATAGTGAATGTTATTTATTACTAATTCCACATCTCTTTCACAAGTATTTACACATTTCTCTGTTCTGCATGCAACTTATGTACCTTCCTATTATAGTAAAACATCTTTCAACATCAAAACACAGAACCAAAGATAAATGATGATGCCCGTCAGTCTTTCCTACATTAACAAAAACAGTTATAGGAAAGGAAAATAAAGTAAATTGCTATGAGAATAAGTTGATCAACATTTATGTCTGTGATAGCCATCACAGTGTGTGGATCACAGTGGATGGTAAAACGAAGCTACGTGAATAAAATTGTAAAGAACTATACATAGCTGATTGATTGAAATTCCTAATAT